>PVJS01061696.1:0-10918 GCA_004027185.1 Glis glis | reverse complement strand
AACAAAAAAAAAAAAAAAAAAAAAAAAAAAAAAGAGAGAGATTGGGCAACTGGAGCATACTCAGAGGAGAGAAACTAGAATTTGAGAGGGAATTTGAAACTGGGCAATGGCTGATAGGACTGGGGATATTTATTTTTTATTTTATTTATTTATTTATTTATTTATTTATTTATTTATACTGGGGATTGAACCCTGGGGCATTCTACCTCCGAGCTACACCCCCAGCCCAATTTTTCATTCTTTATTTTGAAACAGGGTCTCACTAAGTTGCGGAGGGCCTCACTAGATGAGACTGGCCGCGAACCTGCAATCCTCCTGTCTCAGCCTCCCAAATACTGGGATTACAAGTGTGTGCCACCACGCCTGGCTGGAACTGGGGATATTTAGCCTAAAGAAGAGATCTGTATTAGTCATCTGTTGCTATGTAACAAATTATACCCAACCCAGCAGCTTGAAACAACAAACATTCTCTCCACATTTTTGAGGGTCAGGACTCAAGGAACCGCTGAGCTGGGCTATCATGAGGTGGCAGTCAAGATGTCATCTGGCATGCAGGCCACCTCTGAAGGTGCAGCTGAGCTGGGGGACCCATCTCCAAGTTGTTTTCACCTCTGAAGGTGCGACTGGGCTGGAGGACCCATCTCTAAGCGGTCGCATGTGGCTGTTGGCAGGAGGCTTCAGTGCTAGCCATGTGAGCCTCTCCATGGGACTCTTCAGACATGGCATCTAGCCTCCCCCAGGAGTGATTTGAGAGACAGAGATGCCAAGCGGGAAGCCTCAGTGCCTTTTATCACCTTGTCTCTGAGTCACTCATTGCTTCCTTACTCTTTTTATTAGAAGTATGTCACTAAGTCCAGCCCACACAAGGGAGGGGAATTAAGCTCCACATTTGAAGGGAGTAGTATCAAAGAATTTAAGGACCTATTTTTAAAACCACCACAAGATGTCTTAGAGAGGACATGACAACTGTCTTCAAATATTTGGAAAGCATTGTCAGAATCTACAGGCAGAGAGGTTTGGCTCCACCTGAAGAGAGAAATGGAACTGTGCAGAGTTGGAGCAGGCATCTGGGGAGGTGGTGAGCCCTGTGTCCCTGGAGATCGGTGTTGGGCAGGGGTTGGATGGGGTGTTGTGGACGAGTTTCTAGCATTGGATAGAGATTGGACAAGATCAGAAGTGGGAAGACTAGAACCCCTGGCAAATAGTTTTATTGGAACATAGCCATGCTCATTCATTTTTCTATAGCTGTTTTAATGTTATAGTGTCAGAGCTGAGCTGTGTGATAGGAACCCTATGGACTATAAAATTAAGTTATTTACTATCTGGTGCTTTTTAGAAAACATTTAGTAAGCCGGGCGTGGTGGCGCATGCTTGTAATCCTAGTACTTGGGAGGTGGAGACCGGAGGATCGGGTTTGCGGCCAGCCTTAGCTACTTAGTGAGGCCCTCCGCAACTTTGTGAGACCCAGTTTCAAAATAAAGTATAAAAAAAAATAGGGCCGGGTGTGTAGCTCGGAGGTAAAACGCCCCTGGGTTCCATCCCTGGTACCTCAAAAAAAAAAAAAAAGAAAAAATTTAATAATCCCTGTACTGGATGACCTCGAAGGTCTCCCCCAGCCCTGGTAGGCATTGCCATATGGTTGTGTGTGTGTGTGTGTGTGTGTGTGTGTGTGTATGTATGTTACTGGGGATTGAACCCAGGGGCATTCTACCTCTGAGCTACAGCCCCAGCACTTTATTTATTTATTTATTTATTTTTGTCTATTATTTTAAAATAGGGTTTCACTAAGTTGCTGAAGAGTCTCGACGAAGCTGGCCTCGATCCTCCTGTCTCAGCCTCCCAAGTACTGGGATTATAGGCTTGTATCACCACTCCTAGCTGCAATATGGTATTTAAAATTTTTTTTCTTGTAGGGATAAATATAGAAGTATTTATGGGTAGAAGTGTTGGGATCAGGGGGCTTTAAACCACTCAGACACATAATGAGGACCGGGGGTATAACTTATATAACATTTTGTAGATGGGTGATTCTGAGATCGAAGTCCTTTTCTTTGTTTTGACAGCTCCTGAGAGAGAAGGTTGTTTGTGTGGCTGCTGGACTGAGGCATGCATTAGCTGCTACAGGTGATCCTTTTGCCTTTATTTTCTACACGGGCATATCATAAGGGGGAACTGAGCTTTAGGAGAAAAGCCCTTGAAAGAGTATTTCAAAGGGACCTGCTGTGTTGTAGTTCTGATTAAAAGGAGGGAATGTAGGGCAGAAGTCATGCAGTAAATCCTTTAGCAGGACGAAGGTAATGAAGTTTTTCAGGTCTTTTTGTTCTAGGCATGGTGCTAGATTATTTCCTGACTTAATTGATTTATTCCTCACAAAGTGTTGTGAGTTAAATTTTTATATGTGATGAAACTGAGGCCCAAAGAGGTTAAAGCACTTGTGTAAGGGTCCACGCAGAGTAAGGTAGTAAGAGGTAGAACTGGGATCAGTGTCTGGGATGATCTGTATTCCAAGGCCCACATTCTTTGCAGCAACTATATTTACTACCTTCCTAGTAGATTTTTAATATTTATTAATTATTTTTGGTGGTACTGGGGATTGAACCCAGGGGCATTCTACCTCTGAGCTACACCCCCATCCCTATTTTTTATTCTTTATTTTGAAACAGTGTCTCGCTAAGTTGCAGAGGCCTCACTAAGTAGTGAGGCTGGCCGCGAACCCGGATCCTCTGGTCTCAGCCTCCCAATTACTGGGATTACAAGCGTGTGTCACCACGCCCGGCTCTAATATTTATTAATTTAAAAGCGTCAAGTGAGCTTGTTTCCTGTACCATGAGTGGTTGATGAGACTGACAGTATGTGTGTGAGGTGGAGAGGGGAGGTGGCCTGTGGATTGTTGCTCTGGGCATAAAGGTAAACAGTACTCAGGTCCTGCCCCAACGGTCCTAAAGTTTGGAAAGACAATGACTGATACACATACAATTCCATTAAATAGAGATATTGAGCAATCAGAGCATATTTAGAGGAGAGAAGCCAGGAGGGAGAGAGAATTTGAAACCCGTGGATGGGTGGGAGAACAGTGATCTTTCTATGTTTCTCCTTTCATTTTTCTGCTCTCTCCTTTGGTGCATAAGCACAGCACTGGCAGCCACGCCTTGGTGCTTTGTGAGTCCAGTTGTGGAGTGGAAAGGAGAGAGGGAGTGCTGGAGGGCTCTGTGCAGCACTGTGCTGATCGTCTCCGGCAGCTTAGTGTTGATTATTCCTTTTTTATAAAAAGTTAAATTTTGTATTTTGAGATAGTTGTAGATTTCACATGCCATTCTAAAAAAGTAAAATAAATCCCATGTGCTATTCTTCCAGTTTCTTACAGTGATAACATCTTGCAAATTGTTGGTGTAAAATCTCAACCAGGATATTGACGTTGATATAGTCAAGATGCAGAACAGTTCCATCCCCAGGAGGGTCTCTGATGTTGCCCCCTTTTTTTTTGTGGTACCAGGGATTGAACCCAGGGGCATTCTACCTCCGAGCTACACCCCTGGTCCTATTTTTTATTCTTTATTTTGAAACAGGGTCTCACTAAGTTGCGGAGGCCTCACTAAGTAGCTGAGGCTGGCCGCGAACCAGTGATCTTCCTGTCTCAGCCTTCCAAGTACAAGCATGCGCCACCATGCCTGGCTTGATGTTGCCCTGTTATAGCCACACTCATTTCCTACCTGTCCCCATTCCCTTCCTTAGTCCCTGACAACTACTCTTATGCTCTCCATCTTTATAATGTTGTTTCAGAAATGCTGTATAAATGATATATAGTATATAATCTTTTGGGATTAGCTTTTTTCTTTTTTCTTCTTTTGTTACTGGGGATTGAGCCCAGAGGCATTCTACACCCCCAGACCCATTTTATTTCTTATTTGGAAACAGGGTTTCACTAGGTTGCTGAGAGCCTCGCTAAGTTGCTGAGGCTGGGCTTGAACCTGCGATTCTACTGTCTCAGCCTCCCAAGTACTGGGATTACAAGTGTGTGCCACCATGCCTGGCTTTAGTAGCCCACATTCTTGCTGTTTCCTCACATGGCCTTTCTCTGTGTGCCTGTGGAGAGAGAGATTTCTAGTGTCTCTTCCTCTTCTTATAAGAATATCAGTCCTATTGGATTAAGTCCCCCTATATGACACCATTTAACCTTTTTTACCTCTTTTTTGACCCTATTTCCAAACATAATCACATTGGAGATTAGGGATTCAACATCTGAATTTTGGGGGGACACAGTCAGTCCATGACAACCACAGTTTGTTTAACCAGTCACTCACTAAAGAACATCTGGGTTGTTTCCAGTTTGTGGCTATCAACAATAAAGCTACTATAAACATTTGTGGACAGGTTTTTATATGAACATAAATTTTCATTTCTTTGGTATAAATGCCCAGGAGTGTGATTGCTGAGTTGTATGGTAGTGATTACACTTTTTTTTTTTTTTACAGTACTGGGGATTGAACCCAGGGGCATTCTACCTCTGAGCTACATACATCCCCAGCCCTATTTTTTATTTTTTATTTTGAAACAGGGTCTCATGAAGTTGTGGAGGCCTCACTAAGTAGCTGAGGCTGGCCGCGAACTCGGATCCTCTGGTCTCAGCCTCCCAAGTACTGGGATTACAAGCGTGCGCCACCACGCCCAGCTTGTGATTACACTTTTATAAATAAGTTCTCTTAGAAATCAGCAGGGCAAGAGAATTGCCTATCAGTGGTTTCCTTTCCCCCTTTCCTACCAACTTGCTGTAATTGCTGGTCTTTATTTTCTTTAAATATAACTTTATTGCTGGGCATGGTGGCACATGCTTGTAATCCCAGTACTTGGGAGGCTGAGACAGGAGGATCGCAGGTTTGAGGCCAGCCTCACTACTTAGTGAGGCCCACAACTTAGTGAGACCCTGATTCAAAATGAAGAATAAAAAATAGGGCTGGGGGTGTAGCTCGGAGGTAGAATGCCCCTGGGTTCAATCCCCAGTACCACACACTCACACACACACACACACACACACACTATATATATATATATATATATATATATATATATATACACGTGTATATATACACATGTAACTTTATTGAGGTAAAGTTGATATACAAAGAACTGCACATATTTAATGTGTACGATTGATGGATTTGGACATATTTTGAACATATGCAAGTATCTGTGATGCCATTACCACTGTCAAGGTAATAGACGTATCCAATACCTCCCAAAGTTTCCTTGAATACTTTGGGGTATTTGTGTGTGTATGTGTGTTAACTATAGGCACTGTTGTACATCAGATCTCTAGAAATTATATAGCATAGCTGGAACTTTATACCCATTGAACAACTACTCCCCATTTCCCCTCCCCCTCCACAATCACTACTGTATTTTCTGCTTCTATGAATTTGATGATCACAGGTTTCTCATATAAGTAGTATTATGCAGAAATTGTTCTGTGTGTGGCTTATTTCACTTGGAATAATGTCATCCATATTCATTCATACTGTCACAAATGGCAGGGTTTCCTTCTTTTTAAAGGTGGAATAGTATTTCATTGTATGCATATACTACCATCATCAAACCTTTATCCATTCAACTGTTGATGGACCTTGGTTCTTTCTGTGTCTTGACTTTTGTGTGTGATGCTGCAATAACATGAGAGTGCAGATATTTCTTCAAAATCCTGATTTCGCATCTTTTGGATATATAGCTAGAAGTGGGATTGCTGGATCATATATGATAGTCCTATTTTTAATTTTTGGTGAACTTTCATACTGTTTTCTATAGCAGCGGTACCATTGCATTCCTAGTGGCAATGTACAAAGGTTCCAGGCATAAAATTTACCATCTTAACCATTTGTAAGTGTATAGGTCAGTGGTATTAAGTGCATTCATGTTGTTGGGCAATCATTATCACTATCCATCTCCAGAACTTTTTTCATTTTGCAAAATTGAAACTGTGCTCAATGACTTCCGCTTCTGTCTCTATAGATTTGACTACTATAAGTACCTTAAATAAATGGAATCATAAGTATTTGTCTTTTTTGTTACTAGCTTTTTTCACTTAGTATATTGTCCTTAAGGTTCATCCATGAAGTAGCATATCAGCATTTGTACTTTTTTTTTTTTTTTGGTGGTACCGGGGATTGAATGCAGGGGAGTTCTACCTCCGCGCTATGCCCCCGGCCCTATTTTTTATACTTTATTTTGAAACCGGGTCTCACGAAGTTGCAGAGGGCCTCACTAAGGAGAGAGAGAGAGAGAGAGAGAGACAGCGAGAGAGCTGAGGCTGGCCGCGAACCCAGATCCTCCGGTCTCCGCCTCCCAAAGTACTGGGATTACAAGCGTGCGCCACCACACCCGGCTAGCATTTGTACTTTTAAAGGCTGATGATATTCCAGTGTGTGTGTATGTGCACATGTCTGTACCACAGTTTGCTTACTCACCCATCTATCAATTGATACTTGAGTTGCTTCCATGTTTTAGCTATAGTGAATAATGCTAGTATGAACATAGGTGTAAACATGTCTCTTTGAGATCCTCTTTCAGTTCTTTGGGTTGCATACCCAGAAGTAGAATTGCTGGATAATATAGTAATTCTGTTTTTCATTTTTTGAAGAATTGCCATACTGTTTTCCACAGAAGTTGCACCATTTTACATTCCTACCAGCAGTGCACAGGGTTCTGATTTCTCCACAAGCTCATCAATGCTTGATATTTTCTGGGTTTTTTGTTTTGTTTGTTCGATTTAGCATCCAGTAGGTATGAGGTGATATCTCATTGTGGTTTTGATTTGCATTTCCCTAATGATAAGTGATGTTCAGCATCTTTTCATGTGTTTATTGGCCATTCACATATTTTCTTGGAGAAGTGTTTATTCAAGTCCTTTGCCCATTTTTAATTGGGTTTTGATTTTTTTTTGGTTGTTAAGTTTTAGGAGTTTTCTATATATTTTGGATATTAATCCTTTTGCAGATACCTGAGGTTTCTTTCTTTTTTTTTTTTTTTTGCATTACTGGGGATTGAGCCCAGGGGCATTCTACCTCCTAGCTACATCCCAGCCCTATTTTTTATTCTTTATTTTGAAACAGGGTCTCACTAAGTTGTGGAGGGCCTCACTAAGTAGCTGAGGCTGGCCGTGAACCTGTGGTCCTCCTGTCTCAGCCTCCCGAGTACTGGGATTACAAGCATGGGCCACCACGCCCGGCTTGAAGTTTCTTTTAATCTGTTGATTGTTTCCTCTAATTTTTTTGTCCTTGCAGTTTGTTTGCTGAGGATATTGTAAGTTTTTTTTAATAATAACTCTGTGCTTTGCTCACATTGTGCTCAGTGGTCATAGCTTAATTTCCATAAAGCAGGCACATTTGTTTACAGCCTAAAGGACTGCCAGCCATAGAATACTTCCAAAGGACCAGACCTTAATGTTGGTGTTGAGTGATAGGTCCAACTATACACATCTGACTGTAGACCAAATACATAGAATTTTATATGCATTTGTATTGAGGTTCAGAACATGAGATTCATGGACATGGAGATAAAAGACCATTCCACTGAAATCATAACTATTAAGCTATCTTACAGTCGTGACTATGTATTTATTTGGCAATTGAGAATCTTCGAATTTGTCTTGGCGTCATGGAAAGAACACTACCTTATGTGCTAAGAAAGCTGAGTTGTAGCATTTTTCTGCTTCTGCCTCCCTGTGTGGCCTTGGACAAATCACATCCTCTCTCCAGGGCCTCAGTTTTCTCATCTAGTAAATGTGAGGAATGAACTTGATGGCCTCAGGGTTCTTTTCTATTCAATTTGAAGTCTGAGTTATCCTTTCAGGTTAACCCTGAACAAGGTAGCATCCTAGTGATTTGACTCTAGAGGAATGTCTTGGAACTTTTTGAAGAAAGTTTTACTATCTTGGAATTTTCTTGGATGGCCTTAGATTTCTCTGATGACTGGATTTTTGATTGGCTTAGTGGTAATCCCTATGAGTTGTCATACGACTTCTCAAAGCAATTGAGCTTTTCCATAATACTCATATTAACTGAGAATGAATTAGGAATTTCCCATAGCACTGAGGTTCAAAGAGCAATCTGGTCTTATCCTGATGTGCATTTTCTGTTTTCTGCTCCGTTGGGAAGTGAGTGGCAGCGTGTACCAGTGGGGGACTGGTTTGGCATCATTTGGACGACGGTCGTGCCCTGGGCAGACTCTCCCGTTGTTTTTGACAGCAAAGGAACCAAGCAGAGTGACAGGTAAGACCCTTATTTCTTCTTAGTTTTATATTTATTCTTTGTGAGGAAGTAGAGACACAGACATGCAGAAAATGGGTAAATGGATTTTTACTTTTCTCTTTTGATCTCTGATTCTCTCTATTGGTTGGAATGTTAGTATTGTTGGTTTTTTTTTTTTTTGTGGACCCAGTTAAAGTAACCGTCTTTGCTCCAGAATTTGGGACCTACCGAGCAATGAATGCAAGTCAGAAAGGTGGAGATCAAAATGGTGGCTCTAGAACTATTAAAAACTACCTGGACGATATGGCTTAAATGTTTGGAAACAATGTGTAGTAGTAGCAAGCCTTTTAGTTCTGAATCCTAAGTTGAATTTACCCACCAGGCACCGGAGCAGCTAAGTGGAGTTGGCCCTGCTAGGCTTGCTGCATGGCCGTAAGGACATGAGAGTGTACCCTCTCTGCAGTCGGGCACACCCCAAAGGGAGAACCCAGAAGGACCGTGGGCTTTGCCTCCAATGCTCAGTCCTTCTCCCCAGAAGGAAGCAGGAGGGAGGAGGGTGTAGAGAGAGGGCCAAGGGTCTCCCTGTAGGGAGAGGCATAGGTAATGTGTTCTTTCTGCTTGCAGGTCTGATGGCCGATCTGCTGTTGGTCAGTTGGTCTGTAGGGGCTTCCTTCTCTTCTTTTCTCTGTCCCACCCACCCCACGCCCCTCTCTCTGTCAGCCCTCCCTCTCTGTTTTCTACTTTCTCTGTGGGCCTCTCTGTTTATTGCACCATGTCTCCATCTCCTCCTCTGCCTTTCTTCCTCTCTCTCTTACTTTGTAACCCAGTTTACTTAGGGTTGGCTGTAGGAAAACCTGCACAGAAGGTCTCTAACTGCTCTTCTCTAGCTTAGGACAAAGGAAGGATTTTTGGAAAGGGGAAAGAGTAGGAAAGAGGAGGCTGCAGTGGGAGTGATGTACGTGGGTGTTAGGATCATTCTGAGTCTTAGGGGCTGTCTTCTGCTGGGGCTGGGATCAGCTTCCTGAAGCCCATGGGAAAAGAAGTGGGCATTGTGGCTGGACGGCTTGTCATTTCACATGATTGAAAGTATTCGTAATATAAACTCACGCTTTACAAACCTTTTTCCTCCTTCATCAAGGTGTTCACTGCTCCCTAGGTATACTCTGTGACACTGTTACCTCTACCTGAAATGCCTTTCCTTCCTGCTCCCTCTGGGAAATCCTAAGAAATTTTCAAGGCCTAGCTCAGATGCAGCTTTCTCAGTAGAGACTCTTTCCTTGTCTAGCATCTATTGCATTTTCCTCACGTGCATGAAGTATTTTATCAGGACAAATTGTTTTTATGTTTTCTCATATGCCAAGGATTATGAGCTTTTCAGGAGCAAGAACAGTGTGTTCTTTTCTATATTTTAGCACAGGACCAGTAACTAGAAGGAACAAAAGAATTTTTTTTTAAATTTGACTTAAAAACACCTGTTTGAGGTCAGCTTGGAGTAACAGTTTAGGTTGAGAGTTGTTTTGGGGAGTTTTGTGATGAGATATTAGAATGGATCATCACCTTCCTGCCCTCAAAGTCTTCTTCCTTCCTACCTACCTGCCTATTCCTTCCTTCCTTCCTTCCTTCCTTCCTTCCTTCCTTCCTTCCTTCCTTTGATTGAACTCAGGGGCATTCTACCTCCAAGCTACACCCCCAGCCCTATTATATTTTTATTTGGAAACAAGGTCTTGCTAGGTTGATGAGAGTCTCACTACTTGTTGAGGCTGTCCTCGAACCTGCGATCTTCCTGCCTCAGCCTCCCAAGTACTGGATTACAAGTATGTGCCACCATGCCCAGCAAGTCTTCATGTTTCATTCTCCCATTTTCACCTTATTGTGCAGGTTCTGGAGCTAGATCCCTGGCTGACCCCTCCTCACCTGGCCACTAGGGACCCAGGATTCCTTTTTGATGAATGTGGCTGAAAACATCTGCTTGTCCTATTATCACTCCTCAGAATACTTGAAGGAGTGCGATGTCTTTATGAAGACACTAGTTTAGTAAACAGAAATGAAAGAAAAGAAGAGTTACAAAATAAGACTGTATTTATCTGCATGCTAGACCACATCACCTCAGGTTATCCCAACTCTATAGGGGTTTTTTTGTTGTTGTTTTTGTACTGTGGATTGAACCCAAGGGCATTCTACCTCTGAGCTATGCCCCAGCCTTTTTTATTTTGAAACAGGGTTTTGGTAAATTGCCGAGAGTCTCACTAAGTTGATTGGGATTCTACTTAATCAGTGAAGGCAGTGGAATTAAGGGAGAAAAGGTACTGGATTTGGAGGTAGGAGGCCAGGTCAAGTTCTAGTTCTGCCTGTGTGTTCTGAGGAGGCCTGCATTTGTATTTAAGTTCAGAACTTGATAGCAGCTGAACGTATGAGATGCCATTGCTTCTAGGGTCACTCAGCAGACAGAGGTAGGAAATATAGACATGCACACACATATTTTTCATACATACACCTGCATCTATTCATTTATCTCTATTAGAAACCATGTATTTAGGGACACAAAAGGGACTCCAGTGACAACGGAGAACCCTCAGTGGTGCAAAGGAAGGGGTACAAGGGAAGGGGAAGGGCAAGAAAGAAGTGAATCTGGGGCACAAGGGAAGGGGAAGGGCAAGAAAGAAGTGAATCTATGGAATTAC
>PVJS01061695.1:0-10921 GCA_004027185.1 Glis glis | reverse complement strand
CTTTTTTTTTTTTTTTTTTTTTTTTGCGGTACCAGGGATTGAACCCAGAGGCATTCTACCTTCAGGTTACATCCCCAGCCCTATTTTTTATTCTTTATTTTGAAACAGGGTCTCACTAATTGCGGAGGGCCTCACTAAGTAGCTGAGGCTGGCCATGAACCCGGATCCTCCGGTTTCAGCCTCCCAAGTACTGGGATTACAAGTGTGCGCCAACACACCCGGCTCCAGAATGAACCTTTGAAAACAAGTGAAATAGCAGGGCATGGTGGCACACACTTGTAATCCCAATACTTGGGAGGCGGAGACAGGAGGATCTGGGTTCATGGCCAGCCTCAGCTACTTAGTGAGGCCCTCTGCAACTTAGTGAGACCCTGTTTCAAAATAAAGAATAAAAAATAGGGCTGGGGGTGTAGCTCGGAGGTAGAATGCCTCTGGGTTCAATCCCCAGTATCACACCCACACAAAAAAACAAGTGAAATCATTTTACTCCTTTGTTTAGAACCCTGCAATAGCTGTCCATTATATTAAAAGTAAAAAGTCACCGGGCATGGTGGCGCACACTTGTAATCCCAGTACTTGGGAGGCTGAGACCGGAAGATCACAGATTCACAGCCAGCCTCAGCTACTTAGATAGGTCCTCTGCAACTTAGTGAGACTCCGTCTCAAAATAAAGAATAAAAAATAGGGCTGGGGTGTAGCTTGGAGGTAGAATGCCCCTGGGTTCAATCCCCAGTACCGCAAAAAAAATTAAAATAAATAAATAAATAAAAGTAAAGTCAATGCACTCCTTTTCTCCCTGCTATCCTCTCCTACGCCTTTCATCTTGCCCCAACCACATTAATATTGCTTTCCCCCAAAGACTCTACAAATGCTTCCATCTTAGGACCTTTGCATCACCCCCATGTATCTGCAGAGCTAACTCCCCCACTTCTTTGTTGGTTCTTAAAAATGCATCACTGAAGCCAGGCATGGTGGCACACGCTAGTAATCCCAGTGTTTGGGAAGCTGAGACAGGAGAATCGCAGGTTCAAGGACAGTCTCAGCCACTGGGGGTGTAGCTCGGAGGGAGAAAGCCCCTGGGTTCAATCCCCAATACCCTCCTCCAAAAAAAAAGCATCACCCTGCTGGGAGTGGTGGCACACGCCTTAATCCCAGTACATCCTCAGCAATTTAGGGAGGCCCTTAGCTATTTATCGAGACCTTGTTTCCAAATAAAAAAAATAAAATAGGGCTGGGGGTGTAGGTCGGAGGTAGACCGCCCATGGGTTGAATTCCCCAGTACAAAAACAAAACACAAAAACCTCCTTGCCATCGTGGGACTCCCATGGAAGTATGCTTAGCCTATTTTCCAATCACCGTTTCTTTCCTGTTGGAGATTTGGGGCAAGTTCCATTTCTTGCTTCACAGTCCTAGTTATGAGGATAAAACGAAAAAACAGCAGCTGCATATCATTAGCATAAGAAGCGCTTTAATACCTGTTTCCCTTCCTTCCAGGCCTGAGGACTGAGATTCTGACATCTGTGCCACAGGTCTAGGCAAGGTCTTCACAAGACCTTGGAAGTGTGCAAACAGGTTGCGACAGCCAGCTTACCCAATTTTTAACTGAAGATGTTCTGGTGGGAGAGTGCTTAACGGGGTCGGCATGAGAAACCAGGGAATGCCTAGAGTCACCCACTTCGCCGTTTTGCTTCAGAAAAGCCTCGCCGGGTCCTCCAGGTGAGTCCGAAGGAAGGGAAGGGAAGGGGAGGGGGGAAAAAACCTGACCACACCTGAAAACTACAAATCCCAGCTCGCCCCGCGGCAGACAACTGCGGGTCCCAGCCGATTTCGCCGGCAGGAGCCCGGGGGTCTCTCAGGGCCTGCGGCTCGGGTTCAGTGAGAGAGGGCACGGGGCGCGCGGAGGCCGCGGGGAGGACGGGCCGGCTCTGACGTCACGGCGCAGACGCCACTCACGGGCCGGACGTGACGTAGGGAGAGTTCCGGCTTCGGCCTCCGCCGCTGCCTCCGCTACCACAGCCGCCGCCGCCGCCGCCGCCGCCGCGGCTTGCGATTCCTAAGATGGCGCCGCTAGATCTGGACAAGTATGTGGAAATAGCGCGGCTGTGCAAGTACCTGC
This sequence comes from Glis glis, assembly GCA_004027185.1. Lineage (NCBI taxonomy): Eukaryota > Metazoa > Chordata > Mammalia > Rodentia > Gliridae > Glis > Glis glis. Next base: position 8,805 of record PVJS01061695.1, on the reverse strand, counting down.
CGGAGAACGACCTGAAGGTGAGTCCCACCGGAGGGAGCCCTCCCGGCCGGGCTCGCCCCTTCCGGCTGCGGGGCGTCCGCCGGCCCGCCCTTCCTCTCCGCGGGACCCCCGCCGCTGCCCCGTCCCGTGGTGGTGGAGGGCCCTCCGCGGTGCCAGCCGACCCCGGCCGACTCGGCATCCCTCGGAGAGCCGGGGGAGCCCGAGCCCCCCGAATGCTGTCCCGGCCCCCTGAGCTGGGATCCCGAGGGATGTCGCGGCCTCTGCCCGGGGGTCGCGTCTCCTGGCCTTCGGGCTGCCTGCCCAGCACTCGGAGCTCTAGCAGCTTGGCTTGAAAGCCTTTTCTCCCACCCCGCGTCCGGGTCTCCCGGGTCGGAGCCGAGCCCAGCGGGCGCCGGGATGGGGTCGTCCCCACAGGAGGTGACAGGAGCGCCGGGTGGCCGGCATCTGACAGGAGGTGCCGCCCGCTCCCGGGACGCGGCCCTAGTGCGTTTAGGTCCCTGAGGAATGGGAAGACGGTGGACCTGAGCAGTTTGGCAGTGATGTGACAGAATGTCAAGTCGCTCCTCTTTCCTTACAGTCCCCGAATTGCATTTTAGAAATGTTTTCTTCTGTTAATTCAGACGCGACTCCGTTTCTAAGCACGTTGTTGAGTTAATTTTAAGAAGTACCTTGAGTACTTCTCTGCCCTTTAAGTTGTTCTCCCGTAACTCCTTACCTCAAGATGTCATTTTCTTGGTTTTCTAAAGGAGCTGACATGTACCTTGTCACTACCGTGTCCAAGTAAGATATAAATGTCTGTGTAAAGGGATGAATATAAGAATGAGTGTAAGCCTTGGGTATGCTGCTTTTTCGAAGTGTTTCTGTACTTTTGCTAAAACCAGTGGTTAGATTCCCAGCAGTGTTTATCTGCTAGTGTTAGAGTATGTTTTATTTGTTCAGTAAACTTCGATTTGGTATGTGGTAAATGGGTAAACTGTGGACAGTTTGAACTCCTTTTATATTTTTAAGCTGTGCACTTAAAACAATTTTTATTTATTTATTTTTGTGTGGTACTGGAGATTGAACCCAGGGTCATTCTACCTTTGAGCTACACCCCCAGATATTTTATTTTTATTTTTATTTTGAAACGGGGTCTTACTAAGTTGCAGAGGGCCTCACTAAATTGCTGAGTCTTGCTGGGAACCTGCAATCCTCTTGTCTCAGCCTCCCAAGTACTGGGATTACAAATGTGTGCCATCCTGCCCGGCTAGGAAGTTGATATTTAACATGTCAACAAGTATGTAAAATGTTTAAGGCTACATGTGCTGTTGTGAATGTAACTGAATTGTACTTATATGTTAACTATATGCATTATATGATAGGTGAGTCATTCTTGTGCATTTTCCTTTTTTTAATAGGATAATTTAACTAAATAAGGACAAAGCCTTTATTAGGAGTAATGCAACATATATGTTCGTTTGCGTCAGTCATTAGTTTTGTGGCTTGTTTCTGCTATGTACTTTTTTTTTGCGGTACTGGGGATTGAACCCAGGGGCATTCTACCTCCAAGCTACATCCCCAGCCCTATTTTTTATTCTTTATTTTGAAACAGGGTGTCACTAAGTTGTGGAGGGCCTCACGAAGTAGCTGAGGCTGGCCGCCAACCTGTAATCCTCCTGTCTCAGCCTCCCAAGTACAAGGATTACAAACGGCACCACCAAGCCTGGCTTGCTATGTACTTTTTCAGGAAACAAGAATACAACTAACATTGAGACCTAATTCACAGAAAACTAACCAGATCTCTTGATAGCATTGTTAATTCTGTGGATTTCAATTATTGCATGTCAGTGAGTTGATGTGAAATTTTCTTATTTTATTTCATTTCATTTTATTTTTGTGGTACTGGGGATTGAACCTAGGGGCATTCTACCTCCGAGCTACACACCCAGCCCTATTTTATTCTTTATTATGAAGCAGGTTCTCACTAAGTTGCAGAGGACCTCACAAGTTGCTGAGGCTGGCCACGAACTTGCGATCCTCCTGTCTTAGCCTCCCAAGTACTGGGATTACAAGTGTGTGCCACCGGCCTGGCTTATTTTTATTATGTGTAAAGCTGTTTTATACTTTGTGTTTATAATTAGTATAGAATGTTCCTTTTTATTATGAATATATGCCTTGATATTAACTTGACATTGGACATTGAAACTACTGTATTTTTTGGTACTGGAGATTGAACCCAGGGGCTTTCTACCTCCAAGCTCTACCCCCAGCCCTATTTTTTTATTCTTTATTTTGAAACAGATTCTCACTAAGTTGTGGAGGGTCTCACTAAGTAGTTGAGGCTGGCTGGGAATCTGCGATCCTCTTGACTCAGCCTCCCAAGTACTGGGATTACAAATGTGCACCACAACACCAGGCTACATTGAAACTATTTGAAAAATAATCGGTGGGACTTTTTCTAGACCTCTTAGTTTGGCCAGCATTACATTTCCTTTTTACCTTAAGGAAATACAGTTATTAAACCATTTCATTTCCTGTTGAAACACAATTGGTTTGCACTTAGCTTGTATTTATTTATTTTCTTATTTGTGGTACTGGGGAATGAACCCAGGGCATTCTACCTTCGAGCTACACCCCAGCCATATTTTTTATTCTTTATTTTGAAACAGGGTCTCACTAAGTAGCTGAGGCTGGCCGGGAACCTGCGATCCTCCTGTTTCAGCCTCCCTAGTACTGGGATTACAAGCATGCACCACCATGCCAGGCTATTTTTTTGTTTTGAAACAAGGTCTTGCTGAGCTGCTGAGGCTGGCCTCAATCCTTCGATCTTCCTATCTCAGCCTCCTAAGTACCTGGATTATAGCTGTGATCCATACTTGGCTTTTTTTTTTTTCCTCGTACTAGGGATGGAACTTAGGGACGTTCTACCTCTGAACTGCACCCCTAGTCCTTTTTATTTACTTATTTTTTATGGTACTGGGGATTGAACTCACGGGCATTCTATCTCCAAGTTACACCCCTAGCCCTATTTTGTTAATTTTTGTTTTGAAACAGGGTCTTGCTAGGTTGAAGATAGTCTCACTACTTGCTGAAGCTGTCTTCAAACCTTTGATCCTCCTGTCTCAGTCTCCCAAGTATTGGGATTACAGGCATGCCGCCACCACGCCCAGCTGCCCTATTCATTCATTCATTCATTTATTTATTTATTTTTTGCAGTACTGGGGATAGAACCCAGGGGCATTCTACCTCCGAGCTACACCCCCAGCCCTATTTTATTTTATTTATTTATATATTTTTTTTTGTGGTACCGGGGATTGAACCCAGGGGTGTTCTACCTCCGCGCTACACCCCCGGCCCTATTTTTTTATACTTTATTTTGAAACTGGGTCTCACGAAGTTGCGGAGGGCCTCACTAAGTAGAGAGAGAGAGAGAAAGAGACAGGGAGAGAGAGAGAGAGAGAGAGAGTGAGAGCGAGTGAGCTGAGGCTGGCCGCGAACCCGGATCCGCTGGTCTCCGCCTCCAAAAGTACTGGGATTACAAGCTTGCGCCACCACGCCCGGCTTATATTCTTTATTTTGAGGCAGGGTCTCACTAAGTTGTGGAGGGCCTCACTAAGTAGCTGAGGCTGGCCACGAACCTGCGATTCTCCTGTTTCAGCCTCCCATGTACCGGGATTACAAGCGTGTGCCACCACACTCGGCTTCTTTTTATTTTTTATTTTGGAACAGGGTCTCACTAGGTTGCTGAGGGTCTCACTAAGTTGCTGAGACTGGTCTTGAACCTGCGATCCTACTGTACTTGGATTATAGGCATGTGCCACCATGCCTGTCTATGGAAATGCTTTTTATTTTATTTTATTTATTTATATTTTTTGTGGTACTGGGGATAGAACTCAAGGGTATTCTATCTCCAAGCTGCAACCCCAGCCCTATTTTATTCTCTTATTTTGAAACAGGGTCTCACTAAACTGTTGAGGACCTCACTATGTTGCCAAGACTGGCCTCAAACCTGTGATCCTCCTGTCTCAGCCTCCGAAGTACTGGGATTACAAAGTGTGCCACCATGCCTGGCTAGAAATGTTTTTTATAAGATTAATTTGGAGCCGGGTGTGGTGGCACACGCTTGTAATCCCAGTACTTGGGAGGCTGAGACCGGAAGATCCAGGTTCGCGGCCAGCCTCAGCTACTTAGTGAGGCCCTCTGCAACTTTGTGAGACCCGGTTTCAAAATAAAGTATAAAAAATAGGGCCAGGGGTGTAGCTTGGAGGTAAAACGCCCCTGGGTTCAATCCCCGGTACTGCAAAAAAAAAATAATAATAAGATTAATTTGCTTGTGCTGCTTGTCTCTAGTATATTTAAAGAAATTTAATTTTGTTCCTGTTTCTTGGCATGTAGTGCAAACTAAAAATAGGCCAACCAAGAAAGCATTCCAGGAGTACCTTTTCTGAGGCTTTACAGCTAAAGTAAAGTATTCTATTAGAGGAAGAAAGGAAATAATTAGGCAACTTAATAAAAGTGATGGAAGAGGTTTATTCTAGTTGAAGGCCTGGGTTTTATGTATTTATTTATTTATTTATTGGCGGTACCAGGGATTGAACCCAGGGGCATTCTACCTCCGGGCTACACCCCTAGCCCTATTTTTTATTCTTTATTTTGAAACAGGGCCTCACTAAGTTGCGGAGGGCCTCACTAAGTAGCTGAGGCTGGCCGCGAACCTGGATCCTCCAGTCTCAGCCTCCCAAGTACTGGGATTACAAGCATGCGCCACCATGCCTGGCTGTGTTTTATTTTTTATTTTTGGTTTTGGGGATGAAACCCAGGGGTCTTCTATTTCTGGGCTACACCCCTAGCCCTATTTTTTTTTTTTTTTTTGCGGTACCGGGTATTGAACCCAGGGGCGTTCTACCTCCGCGCTACACCCCCGGCCCTATTTTTTTATACTTTATTTTGAAACTGGGTCTCACGAAGTCGTGGAGGGCCTCATTAGGTAGAGAGAGAGAGAGAGACAAGGAGAGAGAGAGAGAGAGCGCGAGCGCTGAGGCTGGCCGCGAACCGGGATCCTCCGGTCTCCGCCTCCCAAAAACTGGGATTACAAGCGTGTGCCACCACGCCCGGCCCCCTATTTTTTTTTTTTTTTTTGGAGGGTGCTAGTGATGGAATCCAGGGGCATTCTACCTCCGAGCTACACCCCAGCCCTATTTTATTCTCTTATTTTGAAACAGGGTCACTAAGTTGTGGAGGGTCTCATGAGGTTGCTGAGGTTGGCCGCGAACCTGTGATTCTCCTGTCTCAGCCTCCCCAGTACTGGGATTACAAGTGTTTGCCACCACGCCTGGCACCTAGCTCTATTTTATTTTTTATTTGGAAACAGGGTCTCACTAAGTTGGTGAGAGTCTTGCTAAATTGCTGAGGCTGGTCTTGAACCTGCGATCCTCCTCTCTCAGCCTCCCAAGTACTGGGATTACAAGCGTTTGCCACCACGTGTGGTTTAGGCTTGTGTTTCATTTTTTTTTTTTTGAGGTACCGGGGATTGAAACCAGGGGCGTTCTACCTTGGAGCTACACCCCCGGCCCTATTTTTTATACTTTATTTTGAAACTGAGTCTCGCGAAGTTGCAGAGGGCCCCACTAAGTAGCTGAGGCTGGCCGGGAACCCAGATCCTCCGTCTCTGCCTCCCAAGTACTGGGATTACAAGCGTGCGCCACCACGCCCGGCATTTAGGCTTGTGTTTTAAATTGAGTAGAAGTATGTGGTACTAGGTCAAACAATAAATGCATATTTCTAGCCGGGCGTGGTGACGCTCACTTCTAATCCCAGTACTTGGGAGTCCGGGTTCGTGGCTAGCCTCAGCTACTTAGTGAGGCCTTCCGCAACTTCATGAGACCCAGTTTCAAAATAAAGGATAAAAAATAGGGCCGGGGGTGTAGCTCGGAGGTGGAATGCCCCTGGGTTCAATTCCCGGTACCCCCCCCCCAAATAAATAAATAAATGCATATTTCTCAATAGCTGAAGTGGAAATGGTCAAATCACCATTACCAGATTGAATCTACCTGTTACCTGTTTTGAAGGGATAAGAATGAAATAATGAAATATATAAAGTGAGTGGACAACACTGTAATTTATCTTGTAAAGAGCTCATGCGATTCTTATTTTACAAGAAAGATTTCATAGAATACCATAGAAGGTACAGATTTTATTTGTTTGTTTTGGTGGTACCGGGAATTGAACCCAGGGGGCATTCTGCCTTTGAGCTACACCCCCAGCCCTATTTTTTATTTTTTTTATTTTGAAACAAGGTCTCACTGTGTTGATGAGAGTCTTACTACTTGCTGAGGCTGTCCTTGAACCTGCGATCCTCCTGTCTCAGCCTCCCACATGCTACGATTACAGGCGTGTGCCACCATGCCCGGCAGAAGGTACAGATTTTATACCTGGCCAAATGGAAGGATGAATGATAAAAGGCAGGTTTGCTGTTTACTTAAACTTAAGAATTTTGAAGAGGAAAGGTTCTATAACTTGGAGATTGTCTCATCTGTTGGACAGTTCTTAAAGGAGACATGTAAGTAAAGAAATTACACTCTGGTCACCGGGCGTGGTGGCGCATGCTTGTAATCCCAGTACTTTGGTAGTCGGAGACCGGAGGATCCGGGTTCGCGGTCAGCCTCAGCTCTCTCTCTCCCTCTCTGTCTCTCTCTCTTTACTTAGTGAGGCCCTCCGCAACTTTGTGAAACCCGGTTTCAAAATAAAGTATAAAAAATAGGGCCGGGGGTGTAGCGCGGAGGTAGAACGCCCCTGGGTTCAAACCCGGTACCGCAAAAAAAAAAAAGAAAGAAATTACACTCTGAGTTGGTAGTTTTTTTGTTGTTTTTAACTGAGGAGCTGATGATAGTTACTGTAGATGGGATTTGGAAAATACTAATGTCTCTCTAGGATGCAACATAAGTAATTGTGTAATTCCATAGTAAACATTTTTATGTATTAATAATTAGTGGAGCCAGACGTGATGGTGCACGCTTGTAATCCCAGTATTTGGGAGGCTGAGACTTGAGGATCCAGGTTCGTGGCCACCTGCAGCTACTTGGTGAGGCCCTCTGCAACTTAGTGAGACCCTGTTTCAAAATAAAGAATAAGGCTGGGCATGGTGGCGCACACTTGTAATCCCAGTACTTGGGAGGCGGAGACCGGAGGATCCGGGTTCGCGGCCAGCCTCAGCTACTTAGTGAGGCCCTCCGCAACTTCGTGAGACCTGGTTTCAAAATAAAGGATAAAAAATAGGGCCGGGGGTGTAGCTCGGAGAATGCCCCTGGGTTCAATCCCCAGTTCCGCAAAAAAAAAAAAAAATTAGTGGTATCTTTTTGGAACACACTTTTTTTTTTTTTTGGCGGTACTGGGATTGAACCCAGAGGCATTCTACCTCCAAGCTACACCCCCGGCCCTATTTTTTATCCTTTATTTTGAAACCGGGTCTCACTAAATTGCGGAGGGCCTCACTAAGTAGCTGAGGCTGGCCGCGAACCCGGATCCTCCAGTCTCTGCCTCCCAAGTACTGGGCTTACAAGCGTGCGCCACCACGCCCGGCTTAAATAAAGCTTCTAAGAATTCTTCGTTTCTTTTTTCTGAGATATGGTGAATAACTTTTTCTACCCCCTCCTTCAGTTTCTCATTTTATATATTCTTATCATATATAGTAGTCTTTGTTCTTCCAGACTTGAAACTTGCCAGTTTTGCCACTCTCTTTATTGCCTCTTAGTCATAGTTCTGTTAGCTGAGTTGTTTGGCTGGCCGGCCTGCCTTCCTTTCTTCCTTCTTTCCTTCTGTGCTGGGGATCAATCCTAAGGCCACTCATCCCCAGCTCCTGCATTGAATTTTTTTCTTCTACAGTGGAGAAAACCAGGCACTGTATAGCAGTTGGGGACACACTATAGCTTTGTATAGCTCTAGAAGAGTGTTTTCAAGACCCTTCCTCTAATATTGTCTGGCATTTTGGTTATTTTTTTGGCCTCAGAATCACATTCTCCTGTGTCTTCTAAAAATAGTACTGCCTAATATAGATATAATTTCATAAATGTGAGCCTCAAATTTTCTAGTAGTCACATACTGAGGAGGGGGAGTTCTGGGGATTGAACTGAGGGCTTTGCATACACTAGGCAGGTATCTACCACTGAGCTACATCCCCAGCCTTTTTTTTTTTTGGTACTGGGGATTGAACCCAGAGGCATTCTACCTCGGAGCTACACCCCCAGCCCCATTTTACTTTTACTTTTTTTTTTTTTTTTTGCGGTACCAGGGATTGAACCCAGGGCATTCTACCTCCGAGCTATACCCCCGGCCGTATTTTTTATCGTTTATTTTGAAACTGGTTCCCACGAAGTTGCAGAGGGCCTCACTAAGTAGCTGAGGCTGGCCGCGAACCCGGATCCTCCGGTCTCCGCCTCCCAAGTACTAGGATTACAGGCGTGTGCCACCACACCCCACTTTTACTTTTACTTTTGAAACAGGCTCTCACTAGGTTGATGAGAGTCTCACTACTTGCTGAGGCTGTCCTTGATCCTGTGATCCTCCTGTCTCAGCCTCCCAAGTACTGGGATTACAGGCGTGCACCACCATGCCTGGCTCACAGCCCTTTTTATTTTTATTTTATTTGTTTATTTATTTATTTATTTTTTATTTTATTTTTTTTTGCGGTACCGGGGATTGAACGCAGGGGCCTTCTACCTCCGCGCTACGCCCCCGGCCCTATTTTTTATACTTTATTTTGAGACCGGGTCTCACGAAGTTGCGGAGGGCCTCACTAAGTAGAGAGAGAGAGAGAGAGAGAGAGAGAGA
>PVJS01061694.1:0-10922 GCA_004027185.1 Glis glis | reverse complement strand
GGCGAGGGGCGGGGCGAGGTGCTGGAAGGGCGGGGCGTGAGGAGCGGAGCCGGGAGCGCTGAGAAGCAAAAGCAGGAAAGGCAGGGCGGCGGCCAAGCTTCCCGCGGCGCTTTACCTATTACACCCTCTTTCGGAAATCCCTGGGAAGCCTCAGAGGCTTCTAGAATAGTTGGGTGCTTTCATTTAGGAAAGTACCTTTCCAGGGGGGCTGTCCTGAAAGCCGAGGCGTCCAAGCTCCTGAACGTTGGCCCTGGCACACGAGCCCAAAGCGCACCAGCGTTTGGAGTGGGCTAGGTCCTCTGGATGTGTTAATCCACTCACTGCTGCTTTTTATTGAGCTCTGGGAATTGGGTCAATGGAAGATGATGTGCTGTAGGCATTGGCTCTGCTTCTAAAAACTATTTATAATGGGCAATTTTAAAGATAGGGAGGAGCGATTGCACTTTTAACCCTCAAGTACCCATCGCTCAAAGTCAGCATTTATCAACATTTTCCCAGTCTAGTTTTATCTTTCTGTCCATTAAAAAAATACTCAGGCGTAATATTATTTTACTCTTAAATTAATATGCATCTCAAGGTTAAACAGATTTTTGAAACTTTTAACCATTATAATTTCTAACAAAATTAACATCAATTCCTTCGTATAATGCAATAGTGCATACTTAGATTTCCTTGGTTGAGCCCAAGATGTCATTTACAGTTGGTTTGTTCCATTCAAGAAAAAAATAAAAGTCTTCACGTTGCAGTTTGGTATTTCTATTAAGTCTTTTGCTTCCAGGACAGTGAAATTTCTAGTACTTTCAATGATCCTCTATTTTGGGGATTCTTCTATAAAAAGAACTTTCTCAAATCAACTCATTGGGTTAATCCTGAAATACAGATCATAGAGGGGAAGACTGGATAAATGCTGTGTTCTTTCTCTTAAGTATCAAATTCAGAAAAATAAGTCAGTATCCTGGCAAATTCCAATGTGAACCATAAAGTTTTTGTTTCTTTAGTAACATCATGACTGCATACATTTTTTACATATCTGGTGGGTTTTTTTTTTTTTTGCAGTACCAGGGATTGAACCCAGGAGCATTCTACCTCCGAGCTACACCCCCAGCCCTATTTTTTATTCTTTATTTTGAAACAGTGTCTCACTAAGTCGCAGAGGCCTCACTAAGTAGCTGAGACTGGCCATGAACCCGGATCCTCCGGTCGCAGCCTCCCAAGTACTGAGATTACAAGCACGCGAAACCACGCCCGGCTCATATCTGGTGTTTTAATCCACTATGATTATTCTTTATGATGCTCAAATTATCCCATTAAGTTAGTGGTTCTCTCTCTCTCTCTCTCTCTAGCTCTCGCTCTCGCTCTCGCTCTCTCTCTCCTCCCTTTCCTCTCTCTCCTCTCTCTTTTCTCTCTCTCACTAGGGTATTGCTAGGTTGCTGAGAGTCCTGTTACTTGCTGAGTCTGTCCTCGAACCTGCAGTCCTCTTGTCTCAGAGCTAGAGTTGGCTTCTTTGTCTTTTTTGTGTGACTCATAGGCATTTCTTGACTAAGCTTACTGGCCTGGTTCTCCTCTTTCTGCACACATTTCTGGTTTTAACTTTGTCTCTACTCCTAAACTTGGGGTTTGGGGAAACTAGCTACATGCTTTGTCACCTCTAAACCTTAGCTCAAACTGATCCTTTCACCTAAAATGCTCTTTCCTATTTATATCATTGACAAAGATGGTTCTTCTTTATTTATTTAGTGTGGTACTAGGGATTGAACCCAGAGACATTCTACCTCTGAGCTACACCCTCAGCCCTATTTTATTTTTATTTTGAAACAGGGTCTCACTAAGTTGTGGAGGGCCTTGCTAAGTTGCTGAGGCTGGCCACAAACCTGCGATTCTCCTGTCAAAACCTCCAAGCACTGGGATTATAGGTGTACCCCACCATGCCCAGCTTGACAAAGATTCTTTGCTTGGTTAAACTTTAGGCAGAGTCCTGAACCTTGTCCTAGATCCATCTGTGTACTTGCTTGTAAAATTTGGCTTTAGTAAAGGACCCTGCTAGGTCAGTTTGGCAAGAACTGCCCTCCAACCCTGGTTCTCATCCTCAATATCTGATTACCCTCCATATTTGATTAGGTTCCTCACCCACCATTTCCAGGGTGACATATGAACACCATGGCCTGTCTTTAGCAAAAATCCTGGTAAGTTGGTTCAGTCAGAGGAGGCATTTATGCTAAGCGAAGACTCTTTACCTACAGAAACTGTGAGATAACCACTAGGTTTGTGGTAATAATGTTACATGGCTGGCTTAGTCTCATTGGGTTTTTATAACAAGATGATTGGGTGGCTTAAGCAACAGATACTTGTTCCTCACAGTTCTGGAGGCTAGGAAGTCTAAGATCAAGGTATTGACCAAGTCTGCTCCTGGTGATGGTCTTAGCCCTCTTCCTCACTTGCAGATGGAGGCCTTCTTGCTGTGTTCTTATAGGGCAGAGTTAGGGAGGTTGGGGAGTGGGGCACTGGTCTCTTCCTCTAATTGTAAGGGTAATAATGCCATCATGTAGATTCCATTCCTGTGACTTCATCTAAACCCAACTACCCCCTCCAAAGGCCCCATCTCAAAATCCTGTCACAAGGGATTAGGGCTTCAATACATGACTTTCAGGAGGCCACAAACATTAAGTCTATAGTACATGACTAATACATCATCTTAATAAAATTAGGTTCTGTGTCATTTAATCAACTATATAAAAGAAACTTTGACATTGAAGAGGGGTGCTAGTTAGTCAAATTTAATTAAAATGAAAGTTATACTTGGTCACATTGGGAGACAGTTCCTCATGGGTACTCTTGTTCCTGCATGCCTTGCAAGGCAGGAGTCATTGTCTGCCCCTGTTCCTTTCTTTGCGTTGGAAGATAGAGAGAGTATCTCCCTTTAAGCAAAGGGCAGACATTCTTGCTGCCCATTATTAAAGACTTGGGTTTCTTAGGCTCTCTGTTCCTTTCCTATAATGCAACCTAATGCATATGCAGATATTATTTTATTCTTTCCACACCATCCTGCTGAAATCAGGACTCTGGGAACTGGCCACAAAAAAATGCTGCTACTTCACTGCTACTGCTATAAGCAATAAATGGTCCTTTATCTGTGACTAGTAGTTTGGTGGCTTCTACCAGCATTCATGAAACTGGCAGGCAAGCGGGGTGTGGGGGAGCACGCTTGTAATCCCAGTACTTGGGAGTTTGACAAGGGGGATTGCAGGTTCGAGGACAGCCTCAGCAAGTAGTGAGACTCTCATCAACGTAGAGAGACCCTGTATCAAAATAAGAATAAAGTAGGGCTGGGAATGTAGCTCAGAGGTAGAATGCCCTTGAGTTCAATCCCCAGAACAACACACACACACACACACACACACACACACACACACACACACCTGGCAGGCAAGTAAAATCTCACTTTTCAGGTATTTAAAAAGCTATAGAGAGTGTTGTATAGCACATAATTACCTGTGGAAATTGGAGAGTGCCCCCCACAGCAGACATGTAAATATTATGCAAAATTACCTGAGCTTTGTAAGTTAGACTATAAAGTCTGTTTACTAACTAGGCACATGAGAAGTTAAGCCTTGTAATTCTTCTCTGTCAACATAAGGTGTCACTCCTTCTCCACTTACCTCAACAACCCACCCGTAAACTTGGTAAAGACACCACTGGGTTTTCTTAAAAATGGCTTGATACCTATACCATGGAAGAATTTTAGAAAGTATTTCTTTAGTTGTTGCTTGTTACATTATCAGGGCTGTCTTTCCATCCACAGAAATGGCTGTTTGGTGCTATCTGTAGCTAATTACCCCATTCAGTACCATACAATAAATATATTAACTGTACTATGAAAAAGTACACTTAAGTCACTATTTCAAGTTTGCTGCCTATTAATTAAGCAATTATGGTAATAGCAAAAAGGTCCTAGAAGTTTAAGAGAGTATTGATGATTAAAATCAGAATTGAGAAGAGAGAATTTGATACCAAAGGTACTAATCAAACTAACTTCAGTGTCACATTGGTAAAACAAATGGTAGACTCTTTTACTATTTAGCATCCATATGCCTCCTACTCTCAATTTAATCTCTAATAATGGCCCTTGAAAAAAATTTTGGGGGTAAGTAGATTATTGAGATTTTTCTTGGTGTGGAATAGGAAACAAATTTCACATTTTATATTCCTACTTTCCTTTTAATATCAAAATAGGCCATTGCACAAGTCTACAGGCATTTAGGGTGAGCAAAAAAAGTAAAGTATGATAATGTAAAGTTCAAAGTTGGCCTTAAAGCTTACTTATCTGTAAGCTAAAAGGTAGAGGAGAAAGTGATCCACATCAGTAGGTTAGCTGTACCATTCTAAAACATGAGGAGTGTTAAGTTACTAGATATAAATGACTAAATATTTCACTTTTGAAGCAGCTGTTGAAAGAGTGTAAGAGTCGCAGTGCTCAGAGAAGAAACTAAGGTTTGTCAATGTCTTCAATACAGCAGGCTATACAAAGTCTGGGGCAAGAGACTTATTTGCCCGGTTTCTGTCAGTACTAGCTGAGGATGTCACAGGGAGGACTGTGATAGTCAGCACCCTCTCCACTGACTCAGGGAAGGAGAATGGGGAAAAATCTTTTCTCAGTTGCACAAAAGCTGCTCAGTCTTTTGATCTATAACGTGTGTCAAGCATCTTCCTCATTCATTTGCTCTACATAAAAATTCAGTAGCACAAGTAAATACAGATCAGTGATTAATTTTTTAAAAAAGAAGTATTCACTGCATTTAGACAAATTAAGTGGAATAGTAAATAGAACACAGGGAGAATATGTTGACCCCCAGGACTGCCACTTACAAGTTGTATGACCTTAAACAAATCATGCACGTTTCTGAACCTCATTTTTTTCTAATCATAAATGTAGATAAGGCTGAGGGGAATAGCTCAGTGATAGAGCTCTTTCCTAGTATAGGCCAGGCTCTGGGTTCCAACCCCAGCACCGCAAGACAAACAAACACAGTAAATGTAGATAATAATTTCTACTGTGGTGATTAAATGATTCACAAACTCAACAGCCATATATATTATATACATATATATCTGTTGAGTTTATGAATATATATATATTTATGGAAATGTTGAATTTGTGAATATATATATATATATATGTATATATATATAAGTTTTTATGGCTAAAGATTATGTTGTTTCAAGTAATTTTTTCAATTATTTACAACTATTTAGATTTTTCCAATATTTTCCCTAATTTGTCATGTATTTGTTAACTTTGTCTATAGTGTCCTATGTAAAACTCCAAGCCTTTATTTTGGTGTGATTAACTTAATCAATATTTTTTATTTACAGTGTGCTTTTGAATTGTGATTCCCCCACCTTAGTATTAATACATGCTTTCCCACTATCTACTGTTAACTTCTTAGATTGACCTTTCACACATAGGCTTTTACTGCATCCAGAGCCTTTCCTTTTGATGTAGAGTTTAATTTTCTCCAGATGGTTGGCCTATTTTATTTTCTTCGATGATTTCTTGAACCACATTTATTGTATATTAAGTTTCCAAGTGATGTTGATGTTGCTAGTCCCAGAAGCACTATTTGAGTAGTAAGATTTTAAACAATGTAACTGAACACTTAGTTCAAAGAAATTATAATAGTGGATGAAAGTGAAGTTAGGGGAATATCAGGATACTATGTTGTATTAGTAAACACAAAAATTTACAATGAAATAAGAGTCATGTTTAAGTTTCAAATGACAAAATGGCGATGGTTTTAATAATTTGGAAAATACATTACAGAAATTACTCTTTTGCAGCATCAGTTTGCAGACACGAGTTATCGATTCTCTGAATATAGAAACAAACTTTGGTTAGGTGGTACTACAAGTTTGAGTGCCCAAATTATCTATTACCAAGCAGTTCTTAATGTTTTGAAGTCTTGCTTTAAAGTAAATTCTGAGCCGGGTGTGGTGGAATATGCCTGTAATCCCAGTATTTTGGGAGGCTGAGACAGAAGGATCGCAGATTTGAGGACAGCCTCAGCAATGTAGTGAGACTATTTATTTATTTATTATTTATTTTTGCGGTACTGGAGGTTGAACGCAGGGGTGTTCTACCTCCGCGCTATGCCCCCGCCCTATTTTTTTATACTTTTATTTTGAAACCGGGTCTCACGAAGTTGCGGAGGGCCTTACTAGGTAGGGAGAGAGAGACAGGGGGAGAGAGAGAGAGAGAGAGAGAGAGAGAGAGAAGAGCTGAGGCTGGCCCTGAACCCGGATCCTACGGTCTCCACCTCCCAAAGTACTGGGATTACAAGTGTGCGCCACCACGCCCGGCCAAGATCCTGTTTTAAAACAACAACAACAAAAAATAGGGCTAATGGCGTAGCTTGGAGGTTTAAGCCCCTGGGGGGGGGGGTTGATCCCCAGTTAAACACACACACATTTAAAAAGAGCTGGTTGTGTTAGCTGGGAGGTAGAACACCCCTAGATTCAATCCCCAGCACCGCCCCCCCCAAGTGAATTAATTTTTTTCAACAATTCTCTGCAGAGAAAAAAATGATCGTGTTCATTCTATTCCAAATAACATGGGCACCAGTTAACTACCTGACTTCAATAACTACCAAGGAAAAGGTATTTTTCACTTTTATCAATTGGCATATTAACAAATATGATTGATCAACTCATAGAGACCAGAGGGGAGCTATAAACAAATTAGTTGAGGATTTAATGTGTGTGTTGAGGGGAGGTACTGGAGGTTAGCCCCCCAACGCTTGTGGACTGGATTGTTCAAATGTCTTTATCTATCATCTATCATTTATCTATTTATCTTTATCTCTATTTATTTTGGTGCTGGGGATTGAACCCAAGCTATAACCCCCAGCCCTTTTTTATTCTGAAACAGGGTCCCGTTAAATTGCTGAGACCGGCTCCGAAGCTGCAATCCTCCTATCTCAGCCTCCCAAATCCTGGGATTCCAGACGCGGCCACCAGGCCCGGCTTTTTGCTGCCCATTTTTAATTAGCTCAGTGAAAAACGGGAAAGGCCGGCAGTAGGCCGGGCAGGGGTGGGTGGAGGAAGAAGGCAGACAAGCCCTAGTTCAGTGAAAAACGGGAAAGGCCGGCAGTAGGCCAGGCAGGGGTGGGTGGAGGAAGAAGGCAGACAAGCCCCAGCGTGGTGGGAAACAAGTCCGTTACTCAACGGAACTGGCTTTCACTAGCGGTTCCTCTTGTTTAACTCGGACGAGTCACTTCACCTTCTTGGGCTCTAGTTTCGACATTCTTGGGGGTTAGACGGGTTGCGAGGACTCTCGGCCGCCTTACTATAGTCACCCAACTTGACCTACGCGCCTACGCAGTGACCTTTGCGCGGGCCTCTGCGCATGCGCTGAGGCGGCGTCCTTGCGGGAAGGCGCTCATCTCGCTTCTTCTGCGCACGCGCTCCTCTTAACCCCACCCCACCCGCCCCTCGCCGGCTGGAAGAGGCGGGACTTCCTGTTCTCTGTGGGGCGACTGCGGAAGTGGCTGAGGACGAATCGGAAACGCCGGAGCGTTTAGGCTGCGTACGCTGGTAGCTACTTTCGGCTTGAAAGATGCCAAGTCTGGCGGCCGCGAGCCCTGCCCCATCTGGGTCTCAGGAGAAGAAGCCGCTGAAGCCCTGCTGCGCCTGCCCGGAGACCAAGAAGGCGCGCGATGCCTGGTCAGTGTGCGGCCGGCGCCCGGCGGCCCCCGCCTCCCGCAGCCTCCGCTTCCCCTCGCTGTGCGGCACTCTCGATCACCGGCCCTTGGGTTTTACGGTCCGCTAGTGTTCACGGAGCCCGCAGCTCAGTCCTGGGAAAGCATGAAATGCAAGGAAGAGAGAGGTCACATACGTCCCGGGCTCGCGTCACTCGTTTCTTCCTTCCTACAAATGGTTTTTGAGCATCTTACGTTTTAGGTAGTGCGTTAGGTCCTAAGTTGTGGAAATGCAAAAAGATGCTACCTGATTTAGAGGAACTTAAAATATATGGAAATGATATACCAGTGATTGCTGTATCACGTGCTAAGGGCTCTGATAGATTTGGCAAGAAACAAAGAGTAAAAATTTCTAGTAATTTCTAAGGATTTCTTCCAAAATGTAGAGATAGAGGAACACAGGGTACATTCTTTATAGTTATGAAGGTTCCTCTTCAACACTTTTTTTTTTTTTTTTGCGGTACCGGGGATTGAACGCAGGGGCGTTCTACCTCCGCGTGCACGAGCTGAGGCTGGCCGCGAACCCGGATCCTCCGGTCTCTGCCTCCCAAAGTACTGGGATTACAAGCGTGCGCCACCACGCCCGGCCCTCTTCAACACTTCTAAGGCAACCAAAAGTTAAAAATCAACCAGCCTATACCGTAGGTGACAATATAGTATTCAGAATAGTTCATCTGGATTATCAACTCACCAAAGGTTTTGTTTGTTTTCATTTTATACAGCCCCTATTGTAGAACAGGTCTCATTAGGAGTCCTTAGAGAACATGAATGTACCCCCACCTTCTATTTCTTCTACTATGCCTCACAAAGTATAGGAATAGTAGAAAAAGTAAAGAAATCATTATTGGTATAATGGGGTTATAAGAGTGTAGGAGCTCAGTGCTTTTATCAATAGTAGTATTTTACAAGTAGCATTGTACCTTGAAAGACTGCAGTCTGATACAGCAATTGTTCCACATTAGTGTTAATGGAAGCTTTGGCATCATGATTAAGTACTTGGAATACAATCAGGGTTTGAATCTGATCCAACAACTTGATGACCTTGAGCACATTTTTAACATGTGTGCCTCATGTGCCTGTAAAATGAGCCTAATGTTTCTGCCTCCAGGACTACTGTAAGGCCTAATTATACAAGTCACATCAAGTGCCTAGAACAGCATATAGTATATATAGCATCCATAAATGGGCATTGAGTGTTAACGATTATCTCTCATAAGGAGCTTAACTATACCACACAGTCACTCTTCCAGTTGCAGGCAGCCCTGGAGCTGTTGAAGAATGGGAAATGTTTTGATGAAAGGGAAACCTACTTTCTTCTTTAAATTCCCTTTTACATTGATTACTTCAGACTGCCATGGCTTCTTAAATATCTGTAGTTAGGAGTCAGAGTTTTCTTGTGATTTAATTTGGCTTAACCCTATTATCTGTTCAAATGGCATTTTTAGGCCCTAGAAATAAACCTGTGTGGTCCTAATCTTTACTTTGTGAATTTTATAAGTGAAAACTTCTTTAATCATCACAAGGGGGATTCATTTTGCTATTCCTGGCTACCAGATATTTGTTTATTTATTTAGTTGTACTGGGGGATTGAATCTAGGGGCCTACCTGTGAGCTACACCCCCGCCCCTATTTTATTTTTATTTTGAAACAGGGTTTCATTAAGTTGCAGAGGGCCTCACTAAGTTGCTGAGGGTGGTCATGAACCTGCAATCCTCCTGGCTCAGCCTCCCAAGTACTAGGATTTCAAGCATGTGCCACCACTCTCGACTTACCAGATCTTTTTTGATGTTTATGTTGTTGAGTGTCTAGTTATCAGAAGTATATATATTTAGGTGTGTTTGAATGTAGGGTAGAAACAAAGTTCATTCCTCTGTTATGATAGGCAAAAAATAAATAAATAAATTAAGCTCTTTTCTCTGCCCTTCATTTAACTTAAAAATCCAGTTTATTTCATTATAGAGCAGTGTTATTCCTTAGATATGGACTAAAGGTTATATTCGGTAGGCTTAATTTCTCCTAATCAGAGTCCCCTAAAGAACTAGTTCTGTGGCACATCTTTAGTAGTATGGAACTATCACAACATCAAATAAAAGCAAAGCTATTTTGCATAATAGCATTTTAACTCCAGCTATATTCCATCATCTTGATGTTCTGCCTCATTCCCTGTCACTGTCATATATGCTTACTTACCAGTGTGCTGAATACCTGCTTTGTTAGATGACAAGCACATTTTGTGTTACAGCATCATTGAGAAAGGAGAAGAACACTGTGGACATCTAATTGAGGCCCACAAGGAGTGCATGAGAGCCCTGGGATTTAAGATATGAAATGGTAAGCATGATGTTTTAAATTTGTGTATTACTTTACAAGTTTAGCAGCTACTGGACAACATTCTATCTGAAAGGCAGTTCACCAGTGTAATAGGCCAACTGTAAGTATCACTAGAAAAATACTGATTTTTTTAGTTTCCATTATGGGAAGTAAATGATGCTAATGACTTGAGAAGCATTCAGTGAATTTGAGAAGGGGAGTGTGTAGCTTTCAAGAAAGGGTTTGACAAAAGCCTTTAGAGTTATGTTAGAGTCAGAGGGACTCATGGTTATAGGAAGTAAAAATATTCCATTTTCCAAGTTAAAGGACCTAAACAGAAAATGTTCTCTATTTCTCGTTTCTAATGTGGATCTTTGGTAAATGGAAGTATTGCTTCCTGTAAACAAAAATGGAATTGTTGGTGTTTCTTTTGTTTATTTATTTATTTATTTATTTATTTTTTTTTTTTTTTGCGGTACCGGGGATTGAACCCAGGGGCGTTCTACCTGTGCGCTACACCCCCGGCCCTATTTTTTTAATACTTTATTTTGAAACTGGGTCTCGCTAAGTAGAGAGAGAGAAAGAGACAGGGAGAGAGAGAGAGAGAGCGCGAGCGCACTGAAGCTGGCCGCGAACCCGGATCCTCCGGTCTCTGCCTCCCAAAGTACTGGGATTACAAGTGTGCGCCACCACGCCTGGCTTGGTATTTCTTTTGTACCATGCTTTATTCTAATAAAACTAAAACCTCAGACTATTTTTTTTTTAAGAACTTTGTTTTTTTTTTTTGCGGTATTGGGGATTGAACCCGGGGCACTGTACCTCCGAGCTACATCCCCAGCCCTATTTTTTTTTTTTTTTTTG
>PVJS01061693.1:0-10925 GCA_004027185.1 Glis glis | reverse complement strand
GCTAGAAGGTACAGGAGACCCGAATATGCAACCCCAATAAGCCTCATGGGCAAAAGGATTATTTTGCCAAGAAGGATAGAGGGGGAAAAAATCCTAATGCAGTACTACATAATAACCAGGGAGTGGCAGCATTGTGTCAAAAAAGACTCCAGAATTTTACTTCCACAGATACAACATAACAAAGGTAGAGCCAAAGTACACAGAAGTTTTAAACAAATTCATGTGGCTGCAACAGGCACAATCTTTCTAAATAAGCCAGTAATTTAATTGAGGACTAGACCTCTATGGAGAAAGGCAGTGTGCTATTTCCAAGGGTACTACTAGATTACAATTACGTCATCTAGGGTTGCAGTTCTGTCTGCCACCACTAGTTGCTTAAAGTGAAGGGATAGGACAAGATGATTTCTGAGGCTTTTTACCATGCTTATGTGCTTATGTCTAGATTTCTCCCCATAGATAAAACAATGGTACAGGAGAATCCCTCGTTTTGTAATTATTAATAGTGCTTTCATTGAAGTGTCTGCTCAATGGCATGAGCAAACACTATCATCCTAAAGGTTTATGAAGTCAAATGGCATCTTTAAAGGAAGCCAACCACTGTGGCAGGAAGCACAGAACAGGAGCACCCCTCACAGCTCTGAAAGTCACCCGACCCTGGGCGCTCCAACCTCAACAGCAAGAACTCCTAATTCCTACTCCTCACTAGTCAGCATTTTGCTCAAAACTACAGAAAAAAAATCAAGGCCAGAAATAAACTTAGAGATCATTTCACTGAACCCAAACCATCTGGGTTTGAATCTTGACTTTGCAACTTACTAAACTTTGTGACTTTGCACAGGTGACTTTTCAAGCCTCAATTCTCTCACACATAAACTGTAAGGATTAAATAAACTAATATGAATTGAGTGGATTAACACAGATGAAGTGAGTCAAGAAATAGGTTACTTACAGATTTTGCTTTCCTTGAAACTATACTAGTACAGTAAGAGCAATATAAAAATAAGCCCTGCAGGAAATTAGGGGGGAAGTATCTTCACTTCTTTAAGAACTCTAGAAACATATTGTTTCTAACAAATACACCTTATTATTTACTACTGATGTAAATGGATTAGCTCCCAATAAATGTTGGATATTACTGTCATTGTTTTACAGATGAAGATTTTTACACTGAATGACAGTGTCAAAGTCAAAATGACATATTTTGTGTGTTCACAAATGACATATTTTGAACAGAATGCTGAAGCAAGATGGAAGGGGAAGAAGCTTCCTAGGTGAAAGCACGGGGGGGGGGTATATTTCTGGATAAAAGAAGAGACCATGGGAAATAAATAATTTCCTAACACTACACCTTCAGACACACAAAAAAGGCACATTGGAGGTAGTGGAGCACACCAGAGTGGAGAAGCCACGGTTCCCGAGAGGTTAAACCCACAGCAGGAGCTGGTACAGAGAGGGAGGCACTGCTCCTGGGTTAAATGATGGATTCCTCCATATGGCTGGCCTGGATTTCCTTTGAAATGAAAACTATATGGAAATTTAAGGAAATGAATAGAGGACAAAACCCACTCCACCTCCCACCACCCAGCCAGCTTAAAAAAAAATTGACAACTCTTTTTTTTTTTTTTGCAGTACCTGGGATTGAACCCAGGGGCGTTCTACCTCCGCGCTACACCCACAGCTCTATTTCTTATACTTTATTTTGAAACTGGGTCTCACAAAGTTGCGGAGGGCCTCACTAAGTAGAGAGAGAGAGAGAGCTGAGGTTGGCCGCGAACCTGGATCCTCCGGTCTCCGCCTCCCAAAATACTGGGATTACAAGTGTGCACCACCACGCTTGGCAAAAATTGACAACTCTTAAGGGGGGGGCATTTTGAAATTTGGAAGCTGAATAGGGCTCCAAATGTTAGACAATAGTGTTGAGAATTAGCTAATTTAAAAGTTAGAACTAAAACATTCAAAACTATGAATAAAGTTCATAGATCTCAGGAGCAGATCTGGGAGGAGGAAGGCCAAGGAGACAGGAAAGGCAGGCGGGAGGCTGCTGTGCTCATGTTATCAATGCCACACAACTCAGCCCACCCTTCCTTCCTCCCAAAAACAGACACAGGGTCTAAAGCTGTGAAGTAGATTTGCTTTTCTAGAGAGCTTTTATATTAATATAGTGCTTTTATTCCAACCAGAGTCTTTCCCGGGACCAGTCTTAATATCCTTGGAAAAATGTTTGACTGCAACCCTAAAAATAACAATAATAAACTGGGCACAGTGGTACACGCCTATAATCCCAGTATTTGGGAGGCTGAGATGAGAGGATTGCAGGTTCCAAGCTAGTGTGTAGTAATTTAGTGAGACCCTGTTTCAAAATTTAAAAACTAAAATAGGCTCAGTGGTAGAGCACCCCTAGGCTCAATCCCCGGTGTCACAAAATCATCCTCATCATCAAGAAACAAAGAGGAGGAGTTGACAGGTGAGCAAGAGGACAAGTGCAGAGGTTCTTCTACACCATATGGAGGCAGCCTGCCAGCCAGAATGAGAGCAGCAGCAACTTTAAATTCACTGTTAAGGAGAAGAGAGCTGCACCTCCTGGCAGGTGCCACCACACTGCCAAAGCTCTCCAGAACAGCAGCTCCTACCCCTCCAGTGATGTCCAGTACAGAGGTGCAAAGGCCAACGACACCCTCGCCAGGGTATAAAGATGGAGAGCATCAAACGAATAATTTTGTCAAAGGAGGGTAATCTACTAAGGATAATACGAAAAGTTCCTTCAAATTTTTATTTGGTTAGTTACTGGAGGCTTACATTTCAAATAAGATCTGGTTTCAGAGCCAGATGAAATCAGACCAAAATCCTTTCATCTTAAGCCAATATAGCTAACTAGGTTCTCCTAGAAATTAGGGAAATATAGGGAATAGAAGTGGCTAATCTCCATATACTATATAGCTTACAAAGACACCTTTTGGAGAAACTTTCCATGTATTTCCACAACATAGCAAAAGGAAGGTTAAGAACCATACGAATATTAGAGGTTTCCTGCATAATTGAGAAATGTGTACATAAAATTTTGATTGGTTGTTAGGATACTAAGGATACAGAGTGGAGCAAACTGTCTTCCAGACATATCATGGTGTCCCTTCAAGTGTGTTGCATTAACCCTTTAAAGTAGCATTTCAACCCTGCTGGGTCCACCTACACCTATAGGCATCAATGGCTGTTAGCTACGTCACCCTCACAAAGACCGTAGGGACATAGTCTCAGCGGCTTCAATAATCCCTTACTTTGAGAGGGAATAGTAGGAACAGACAGTGAGGTCAAAGATTACTACTCTTTCAAGGTAAAGATAACTCTGGGCATAGCACTATCTATACAGCCAAATCAAAGCTAAAGATGGGCCTTCCCTACAGCCAGAGGATCATATTTACCCAACTTTGTGAATAAATATCAGGATTAAATGAGACAAACCCAAATGAAATCAGATCCAACAATCCCACCACTGGTTATTGCCAAAAAGATTGAAAACTGCCTTGTTAAAGAGAGGCGTGGACTGCCATGTTCACTGCAACACTGCTCCCAAAAGCCAGGTTATGGAATCAACCTGAAGGTTCTTCAACAAATAAATGGAGAGAGAAAATGCCATGTATATACACAATGGAACACTGTTTGGCCTAAGGAAGGAAATTCTGTCATTTGCAAAAATGTGCATAGAACTGGAGAATATTACACTAAGTGAAGTCAGACACAAGACAAATGTCACATGTTATTTGAATGTGGAATCTAAAATAATCAAGCTCATAGAAACAGAGTAGAATGGTGGCTGCAAAGGCTGGAAGATGCGGAGAATGCAGAGATGATGGTCAGAGGTTACAAATCTCAAACAGGAAGAATAAGGGTTTGGGGTGTTTTTACAACTATTGCACAGCTGGTGAATATAGTTAAAACAGCGTACTGTATATTTAAAAATTGCTAGGAGTACATTTCAAATGCTCTCAACCACACCAAAAAAATGATAAATATTTGAAGTCATGGATATGTTAGCTTAATCATTTTGTAACCTACCCATAAATTATAATATCACTTTGTACCCCATAATATACTATAAGCTCAATTTACAATAAAATTGTAAAAAAATGAAATAAGGTAGGAAGTATCTTGTTATATTTCAAGCCACTATTCCTAACATAAGACACTACGATAGTATTTCCTATCTTTATATACTATTCATATAGTTTGATAACCATTTTAAGCTCAACATGCCATGAAAGAGATACAGAAAAATATGCGTGCCACCAGGGCTCAGGCCATCAAAGTCCATGTATCCCAGAGTGTTGCTCTGACACAGGCACTGGCAGGTCGGGGAGAAAGCTAATACACTGACTGCAATCTTTTCTCAAAGGACAAGAAAGGACAAATAATCACATTATTGTACCCCCTATCCCAAGTTGTACTGACTTATTATGGGCAAGAAAACTTACTGTCATTGAGTAAACACCCTTGTTTGATCCTAGGACATGCCTCCTTCCAACTTTCTCAGGTATATTTTAGTGTGCTAGAGCACCCAAGGGGGTCCAAAACCTCCAGGAGTCACCCTCTTCATCCACTGTCAGTGCCGACTGAAAGAACTATGGAAGAGCCATGATTAGCACATCTCCCTGCTGGTGGCTGCACCACTTGCATTTCTAACATAGCTTAAAACAAAATCAAATGAGACACATAATCCTGGTCGATGACACCAATATTTATTGGCATTTCCAAATGAATATAACCTGGAACCACTGAGGGGCCTGCTCAGAGCTAGCATAATCAATTCTTTTTTTAAAGAAAGTGTGTAGATGAAAGAAACACAGAAGCAGACCATATCCCCTTGACTAAGCTGTTGTTGCCTTTTGGCACTGGAAGCAGGGTTACACACTCATTTCCAAACCTGAGTGGCACTCAGTCTAGAAGACTGTTGACAAGAGACTACACAGGCATCTGGGTCCTGTAAGAGGGCACGAATCACTATGATTCCAACCGTGAAACACGAAGGTGGAACTCTAAGAGAGTGGGAGACTTCTTACAGTGTTTGTAACCAAGATGTAGAAATAACTGGTTATATACAAATCCTCAGGAAGATGGTGTAACTCAAAATGTTCTGAAACAAGGCTCAGATGATGAGAAATGACTTCAAAACCACTGTCTCCTGATGATGTCTTGTTTAAGAAACTTTTGTCTTTTAAAAATTATTTTTTACAGTTTAACCTAGACAAAAATCAACTGATATTTTATTTTGGTAAGACCAAAAAGCTGCATGAATATGAAATCATCTCTCAATTGTTAACTAAGAAGTAAAACTCATTAAGGCATTTTCTGCCTAGGATTACATTTGTATGAACATTAAAATTTTCAGGCAGAGCCGGGTGTGGTGACGCACGCTTGTAATCCCAGTACTTGGGAGGCTGAGATCGGAGGATCTGGGTTTGTGGCCAGCCTCAGCTACTTAAGTGAGGCCCTCCACAACTTAGTGAGACCCTGTTTCAAAATAAAGAACAAAAAAATAGGGCTGGCTCAGAGGTAGAATGCCCCTGGGTTCAATCTCCAATACTACAAAAAAAAAAAAAAAATCAGGCAATTAATTCCTAATATTTGTTTGCACTGGAGAGAAAGAGAAAAAAAACTTGTTGGCCTCCACTGTAATCTAGAAGAATGGGTCACTAGGTAATTTCTGTTGTCCTTAACATTGTGTACACACACAGATAAGCTATATTTAAAGGGGAACTTTGAACATGGGGCAGATCACCAAACCAATGAGCATTCCTATAACTACACACGTGTATTCCACAGAGTACACCTTCCCAACTGTGATGGTTAATATTAGTTATCTGGATGAATTAAGGGCTACTAACTAGAGAGCTAGTAAAGCTTTACTTCTGGGTGTGTCTGTGAGGGTGCCTCTGGAGAAGGATGGTGTGTGAGTCTGTGGGATGAATGGGGAAGATCCAACCTCGAGGTGTATAAGCACCATCTGTGATGGGCCTGGACAGAACAAAAAAGCAGAGAAAAGGCAAATTCGCTCTCTTTTGGAGTCGGGACACCTTCTTCTCCTGCCCCTAGACATCAGAATTATGAGTTTTCCAGCAAAGCTTCAAACTCCAGGACTTGAAGCAGGGGACCCCAGTGCTCTTGGGCCTTTGGTGGCAGACTAAGAATTATACCATCAGCTTCTCTGATTCTCATAAGGCCTTTAGACTTAGGCTGGGCCACGCTACCAACTTCATCCCCTCCCTAACTGTGCAAGCCAATTCCTTAATAGATGTCCTTCTATCCATCCATCCTTCTAATTTGGTTCTGTCTTTCGAGACCCTGACTAAAATACTGACAAACACTAAACATGAGATTCAAGCTTTAAAAAGCCCCAAAATTTGTGTTTTGAAGAGTCAAGTTAGCATATAAGACACTACACTTGGATCTCCAAAATTTGCTGACCAAACTCAAAGTGAATTTCCTTCCCAAATGCCCAGATTCTATGCAGCAGCTATGATCATATCAGATAAGCACATAACTACAAATTTTCTATTTCGTCTAAAGGATTTCTCTCATTAGAGGAAAAGGAAATCTCTATTCGCAGCACAGGAAGAAATTGTCATAGTCCCCCAGATTCCTACTAAAGCATTAAATATTCCACTGAATTTCTTTTTTAAAAAGCCAATCCCAAATGCCATAAAATGTGACATCTTTGTAATACTGTGGTTGTTGTTTGGTGAGGATGGTGATTTTTCTCAGTTTGAGGGAAGCTCTACCACACACTAACAACAGACAGGTGCTGCAGGAGCCAGCAAGATGCTAGGGAAAGGCCGTGGGGCCACCCAAATTCTCTAGAAGCTTCACTAAATGAATATTCATGATTTTGACATCATGTTATTTTAAAAATAAAAACCACCAATTTATGATTAAAGATCTATCATAGTGATTTTATTATTAAAAAGTGAAATATCCTGAAAGACTTCACTGAGTCAACCCATGTTTACAGCAGTGGCCCACACACTCCTTAAATTCTTAAAACCAAGGAGTCAAAAGAAGTTTTTGGAGGGGGGGACCCACTGGGGGGTTGAACCCAGAGGCTCTCTACCACTGCTCTACATCCCCAAGCCCTTTCTAAGTTTTTTGTTTTTTATTTTGAAACAGGGTCTCATTAAGTTTCTGAGTCTGGCCTTGAACCTGAGATCCTTCTGTCTCAGTCTCCCAAGTACTGAGATTACAGGTGTGCGCCACCATATCTGGCTCAAAAGAACATTTTTATGTGGGTTATAACTACTGATTGGAAAATAAAAGTTAAAAAATAATTTAAATATTTATGTATGTGTTTAAGAACAACAATAACAAATCCACTATATGTTCACATTAACATAAATAACTATAACATAAGTAATTTTTAAAACAAACAAAACTTAGGAAATGCATACTTTTACTTGTAGAAATCTCATATATCTGACTTAAGGAAAGAGATTCTCATATCTGCTTCTGCATTGAATCTGTTCAGATACCACACACTACATTTATCTTTTGTAAAATGCACTATAGGCTGGTGAGGGGAGAAGAGCAAGAAGGCACATGGATCTTGGTATGCTGATGAAATGGTTGGAACCTGCAGACCCCTGGACCTTAAGGACGGTTGCTCTGCAGATGAAGCCAACAAGCTGCACAAAGGGTTCCCTGCAGACTACAGCGGCTGAAATACTGTAAGCATGTTCTGCAAACAGAACATGGCTGGTGATTCAGAAGCACAAATCCATTTAAATGAGAGACTACTTAAAAATAAAAGTTTATTTATACAATCAAACATGTCAATTGTGATAAAATGCCCTAAAAGTAATTTTTTTAGCCTAAAATTAGACTCCCTGACCTTTGGCAGAGAAGCCCTTGAAATTGGTTCCCGCCTATAGGCTCAGCCCAGCCACACCCCTAGACCTACCCCCTTGCTTCTAAATAAGGAAAAATTTACTATGATTGGTTGATTTATAAAAGAAAACTGTGAGCAGTACTAGGTGCTGCCATTTTTCTGTCTTGCTGGAGAGGTAGCCCCGCGGTAATAAAATGCCTCCAGCCTTAAGTGAGTCAGGGTCTCAAATTTTCTGTTCCTTGCCCATCATTCAACATCAGTAATGAAAAGGAAGTTAATTAAACAAAGAGTAGAAAATCTGGATAAGAAGATATCATTTTCAAGTTTAAAGTACTTTTCTTTCTAAAAGTTAAACTCATGATAATAAGAAATATTTAAAGCTTGATTTAAACAAATATGTATTGGTCTACACTAAAAATGTGTACTTTAAAAGAATGGCGACCCTATTAAGCTGAAAGCATTCAGGAAATATTAACTTGGATAGCTTTATTTAGCAATCTGCAATTTTAGGCAACTTTGTGACCATTCCAAAAAAAAAAAAAAGATACTGCTTCTGACCTGAGAAACTGGCAACATTAAACAAAATCAACTTTTTGGGGGGGGGGTGAGAAGACATCAGCTTACAATGCTATATTGAATCATCATTTTATATAATGACAAACATATCTATTTAATGTGGGTCTAGCAAAATTCTCCCTCTCCAGATGATAAGCTTTTTATACACCACTGCTTTCTGAATTACACTATAAGTCAGCAGAGCTGATAACACAATAAAATAAAATAACCTTTTTTTTTCTTTCTTTTTTTGGTACTGGGATTGAACCTAGGGGTGCTCTACATTCGGGCAATATCTCCCAGCCCTGTTTTATTTTTTATTTTGAAACAGGGCCCCACTAAATTGCTGAGGCTGGCCTTGAACCTGTAATCCTCCTGTGTCAGCCTTCCAAATACTGTTATTACAGGTGTGGGTCTCACCACACTTGGCTAAAATAAAGTGTGTGTGTGTGTGTGTGTGTGTGTGTGTGTGAGAGAGAGAGAGAGAGAGAGAGAGAGAGAGAGAGAAAGAGAGAGAGAGAGAGAGAGAGAGAGAGACTAGGGATTGAACCCAGAGGCATTCTACCTCCAAGCTACACCCCCAACTCTATTTTATTTTATTTTATTTTTTTGGCGGTACTGGGAATTGAACCCAGGGGCATTCTAACTCCGAGCTACACCCCCAGCCCTATTTTTTATTCTTTATTTTGAAACAGGGTCACACTGAGTTGCGGAGGCCTCACTAAGTAGCTGAGGCTGATCGCGAACCAGGATCCTCCAGTCTCAGCCTTCCAAGTACTGGGATTACAAGCGTGCGCCACCCCGCCCGGCATCTATTTTATTTTTATTTTGAAACAGGGTCTCCCTTGGTTGATGAAAGTCTCACTATTTGCTGAGGCTGTCCCCAAACCTGCGATCCTCCTGTCTCAACCTCTCAAGTACTGGGATTACAAGCATGCACCACAACGCCCAGCTGGCTAAAATAACTTTTAACAACACATGTATGTGCACTTTAAGGATGGGTAGAGATACAGGTTCAGAAATCATTATTAACTTAAATAAAGTCTGCCTGAATAATAATAGGAATCTAATTACAACTAGCAAACATTCCCAATTTGCCAATAAGCAAATTCAAATAGTTGGGTAAGAAAGAGGAAAATCAATAAGAATACTAAAAAAAAAAATCACATTTTCCTATTTTACATAAACTGATCTGTCTTGTCTTAGGATGTCTTAATTATCTTTTCTTTTTTTTATTTAAGTCAAAACAAAGACTGTAACCTTAAATATCTGTTGGTCTATTTATAACTGTTTTGTCTACAAGCATTTTTCCAACACAAACACACCCGATGGCTTATCTCAGTCCACATGCCAGACAACAAAGAGCCACTGGCCTGCTGGAGAGCAGCTAAAGCAGGAAGTGAGAAGGGCGAGTTAATCCCCAGATAATCCATCAGTGTGTTCAGTCAAGTGTGAGCTGAGATGGGAAAATGCTGCTTTAAAAAAAGAAAGAAAATCAAAGGACATATGAACAGAGCCACAATCCACTTTAAAAAAGGATAACTTTGCTCAGAACGATTCTCCATCATGTTCAAGCACCAATAACAACATATCTGGTAATGTCTTTTGCTGTAAGATATTTTTCTTTAAAATCTTTTATACTTTATCTTTTTTTTTTCAAAAACAAGTTTTAACTTCTAAATCTTATTTCTGGTTTTGGTCCTTTCTTAATTATTGAGGAAAAATTTACCCACAATAGAATTAACTCGTTTATAATTTCAATTAGGTTTGACAAATGTATAAAAGTTGTGTAACCACCACCACCACCACAATCCAAATAGGAAACATTTCCACAATCAATTAGGGACCATTCCCATTACCACAAAAAGACAACTCTTAGAACCAACATTTGCTATGCCAAAAAAGCTTGTATGCAGAGATTATTAGAAAAACAACATACTTTTTAGGGGGCAGTACTGGGGATTGAACCCAGGGGCATTCTACCTCTGAGCTATACCCCCAGCCCTATTTTTATTTATTTATTTATTTATTTATTTATTTATTTATTATTTATTTATGTATATTTTAATCAGGGTCTCACTAAGTTGAAGGCGGCCTTGCTAAATTGCTGAGGCTGACTTAGAACCTGGGATCCTCTTGTCTCGGCCTCCCAAGTACTGGGATTTCAAGTGTACCACCGTGCCCACCTACATAAACAACATTTTTTTTTTTGCGGTACCGGGGATTGAACACAGGGGCGTTCTACTTCCGCACTACGCCCCCGGCCCTATTTTTTATACTTTATTTTGAGACCGGGTCTCACGAAGTTGCAGAGGGCCTCACTAGGTAGAGAGAGAGAGAGAGAGACAGAGAACGTGCGCACGCGCACGTGTGTGAGCTGAGGCTGGCCGCGAACCCGGATCCTCCGGTTTCTGCCTCCCAAAGTACTGGGATTACAAGCGTGCGCCACCATACCCGGCTCATAAACAACATTTTTTTTTTTTTTTTTGCGGTACCGGGG
>PVJS01061692.1:0-10922 GCA_004027185.1 Glis glis | reverse complement strand
CTCATCGCGCATGCGCGGGTGCGCATGATTTATCTGTCCTCTCTCCTCTCTCTCTCTCTGTCTCTCTCTCTCTCCCTGTCCCTCCCTCTCTCTCTCTCCCTAGTGAGGCCCTCTGCAACTTCGTGAGACCCGGTTTCAAAAATAAAGCCTAAAAAAATAGGGCCGGGGGCGTAGCGCGGAGGTAGAACGCCCCTGTGTTCAATCCCCGGTACCGCAAAAAAAAAAAAAGAAAAAAAGAAATGTCATCAAATTAAGAAGCTTCTGCACAGCAAAGGAAACAATCAAGTGCATGAAGAGAGTCTACGGAATAGGAGAAAATCTTTGCCCGCTGTTCCTCTGACAGAGGACTAATATCTAGAATATATAAAGAACTAAAAAAAAAACACCAAATAAACAAATAACCCAATCAAAAAAATGGGCACATGAACTAAACAACTACTTTACAAAAGAAGAAATACAAGTAGCCAACAAATATAGGAAAAAATATTCAACATCCTTAGCAAATCAAAACTATACTGAGATTCCAACAAACTCCAGATAGAATGGCAATCATCAAGAATACAAATAATATATGCTGTTAAGGATGTGGGGAAAAGAAATGCTTATATACTGTTGGTGAGATTGTAAATTAGTAAAAAGCACTATGGAGATCAATATGGAGGTTCCCCAAAGACTAGAGATGGAACCACCATATGACCCAGCTCTACCACTCCTCAGTATCTTTCCAAAAGAATTAAAGTCAGAATACTATGCATACACATGTTTACAGCAACACAATTCACAATAGCCAAATTGGAACCAATCTAGGTGTGCGTCAACAGATGAACAAATCAAGAAAATGTGGTATATACAGACCATGGAGTTTTACTCAGCCATAAAGAAGAACAAAATTATATTGTCTGCAGGAAAAAAGATGGAACTAGAGTTATGCTAAGTGAGATCAACCAGTCTGGGAGAGTCAAGAGTCACATGCTTTCTCTCGTATGTGGAAACTGGAGAGAAAAATAGGAAAGAAAAGGACTCCATGAAAATGAGGAGAGAGACAACAGAATAGTGGAAGGAGATTAGGGGAAGGAGGAGAGGAGGGGAAAAAGAAGGCTTAAGGAAGGAAACAAACCAAATAATATCATGTTCCTGTATGAAGGCATCACTTCCAATCTCCCTGACATGCACAGGGAGGAAGGAGTCTGGTAGAGATGTGGGATGAGGAGAGAAACACACAGGGAGATGTCAGGGGAATATATGAATGTATGGCTTTGAATCTCACTACAATGTATAATTACTCTGTACCAATAAAATCCTAACCAAAGAAAGCAGCTACAGTAGAAAATCACATTCACAGTACTATAGCTGGGCTTTCACGCAGGAAAGAAAAGCCATCTTCATACATAAATTCAAGGGAAACACAAAAGGCCATCCCTTCCTTACCATACAAGTAAATATACACAAAACTTAACCCTCCATATAATACAAAACCTTACCTAAGACAGAGGTCAGGGGCCGGCGGAATAGCTCAATGGTAGTGTTTGCCTATGGGTTAGATCCTTAGCACCAAAAAACGAAAAACAGGCCAGTAACAGTTTTTTATAAAAGGTCAGATAGTAAATATTTTTGGCTGAGGGCCATATACTATGACAATATGAGTGTGTGGCAGAGTTCAATATAATTTCATTTATGAACACTGTATTTTAGGTTTCATATAATTTTCATGTGTCATAAATATTCTTCTTTTGACTTATTTTCAATTATTTAAAAACATAAAAACCATTCTTCACTCAAGGACTCTATCAAAAAACAGGCTGTGGCTGGGTTTGGCTCACAGGCCATGGTTTGCAGACCTAGGCACAGAGAGTCCTTCGTTAAAATGCAATTACCCTTAGAGGATGTAGCATGTTAATCATTATGAGTCCTTAACTACTTTAAAGGAGAGGAATTATCCAATTGCCTTCCCTTTCTATGGCGAATTAAGAATGAAAAGGACATAGAAAATAACATTATCTTGTTCTTTCCTGATGTCAAAAGTAATATATGTTCTTTATAGGAAAACTTAAAAGTACTTAAGACTAAAGGAATTATTCTACAAGGTAGAGGAAAAAAACACTGCAAAGGTTAAGTAAACAGATAAATAGCTCAATGTGTAGGAAGGTAGGGAGGTAGGGAGGTGAAAGGTACAGAGATAATATAAATATAGCTGAGATCACAATGCAGATAACTTTTACCTATTCCCTTATTGTATAGCTCTGATTACATGATTGACTTTCCTTCAACTCATTTTCTGCCTTCAACTTAGTAATTTCAAATAAATGGAAAAAGTGAAAAGAGAACATATTAGAAAAAATACAGGATATAAAAATCTTTTCACATAGAAATGAAATAAAAGAAATGGAACTGTGTGGTTGACAAGAAAAGTCAAAAGAAGGGAGGGGGATGCACAGAATAGTTTCTTCAGATATTTATGAGTTGCCATTAATGACTTATATCATTCTAGGGGGCTGAGGGGGCTGGCCTAGGGTAGTGGGTAGAAGTTACAAAAGGCAAATGTCAGACAATGAAAGAAAGAGCTCGGTTACAATTCAAGTGGAACAAAATTGTGAATTGTCCATAAATTAGAAAAGTAATGACCCATAAGAAGGTCTGTGACAAAACTTGCCCAAGAATGATCGCTAAAATAACTAAATCCCATGCAAATTTGTAATTTGTAATTCAAATTCAGACAAAGTAATTACATTTGCTTAAAAGTAATCACTTTAAAACTCTCCTGCAGGATTTCCCAAAGTGATGTTAATATTCTTTGACAAAAGGAATCAAAGACAAAGTGAGTTCGAAAAACATTGGACTAAACAGGTTTCTTTATCACAGAATTTTTTAGCCTTTAATATGCTAATGTGTACCATAAATCTCTTCAACCAGGAAATGTTACTTTTTAAATTCTTTTGGCTATGGAAACCTTTTAATTTCCCCCTGCAGGGCATCTCACAACACTGGTATTCCTGGGAACAGGATTTGGGAAATGCTGCTCCTGGGGGGGATGTGTGTGTGTGTGTGTGTGTGTGTGTGTGTGTGTGTGTGTTTCATCTTGTCAATCTAGAAAAAAGAATTTTCAAAATCAGCAAGAAAGGATCACTCAGAAATTAAATAAACTTATAACACAGAAGTCTGAAATTCCAGCCTGGAAAAAAAAAAACATCAAAATTATAACATGGTTGGTAAAAATCGAAGAGTTGGGCAAATGCAATTTCTTAAGTTTTTTAAACCTGTATAAAATTAAAGTTAGATATTTATGACATTTGAGAATAATAATAAGTTGTCATAAAAGAAAGGATAATATTAAAACTCATTAAACTCAGACAACAAGTCAACTGGAAACATTTCAACTTTTAGACCACGTAGGGATATCTATGCTTTGCCCTAACATAACTGTACTTAAATCTAAGAAATGCAATTTTGCACTATTCTTCAAGAATTCAATGGGCAGGCAGCACTAGATGGAGATCTAACATGAGTTTTTGGTTTTTATTTTGTTTGTTTGTTTGTTTTTTTGTTTGTCTGTCTGTTTTTTGGTTTTGGTGAATACTAGAAGGCTGCTAATGCTCTTACAGACAACCTAAGTGCCAGACTGTCTGCTCAGGCAGGAGTCTGGAATGCCCTGCGTGGCCTTGGCTCTACTGAGCTGTTGCTCTGAATTATCTAATCTAAACTAAACTCAACCAGTGATACAAAGACTCACAAATATGCCACACATGCCTGTGCTCACAGCATCTCACCTCAAACTATGAGGGGAGAGAAAGGTGCTGGCCTGGGCCTTGGCCAAACCATGAAGACACTTTCCTTATTTAGAGCTCACTAGCATTCATCACTGTAATATTATTTTAAAACCACGACAGCTGCACAGTATGAGCAATTTCCTCTTTTCAATATTTAAGCAATATTATGACTTAAATCCATAAAAATGCAAACACCAGGCCCATAAGCACCACTCTTATGAAGTATAGGAGGACAAATTAGACGCTTTTTGGTGATCTTAAATGTCTGTAGTTAAAAAGGTATATGACAGACTATTTCATACGCACACATACATTCTCATTATAGAACAGGCACTATGGTCAAAGGCTGAAATATGTTGTTTTATTTAGTATCTATCATAACTCTAGTAAGAGGGCACTATTTGTGTGTATGTGTGGTCATGGGGATTGAACCTGGGAGTACTCTACCACTGAGCTACATCTCTAGACCTTAAAAAAATTCAATTTAAGTTGCTGAGGCTGGCCTTGAACTTGTGATGCTCCTGCCTGGGCCTCGCGAATATCCGGGATTACAGGTGTGCACCACCATGCCAAGCTAGAGGGCACTATTTTTATCTCTCTTTAACAGATGAAAAAACTAAGTAAGGCTCAAAAAGGTTCAAGATCACCCCACCAGAAAAAATTTAGGGGAGATAGGAGTCCAAGCAGCCCGGCCCAGAGCCTGTGCCCTTAACTGCCATTCTATACCACCTTCCCTGGGTTCCAGACTATGGCGAGAGATGAGGTACAAGTAAATATGGCTTCGAGAAGCTAACTACTGGGGCCAGCTACAGGCATGGATGGCTTACTTCCAGGCTGGCCTTCCTACTAATGGCTAACTTTTCTTCTTGAACCTGTCTGAAATCCCACCAGAGATTCATTTTCCAGCAGGATGGCTAGCACATTTCATCAATCATAGAATACGATGGATGAATTAGGCTCCCCTCAGTCTTCCTAGTGACCCTACCTAACAGACCAGCTGAGCTGGGAGTCCACCATGAACCCTCTGAAAAAGAGTGCCTCGGGAGACCACACACGACTAGGTCCCTGGGAACAAGACAGTGACTCTAAGGAATGCACGGAGAAACAAAGTAGGAAGGTTGGAAGTGTAAATCTATTTAGGGACAGGGACGGGGAAGGCCACTCTTTTTACTCTAGTATATGGCTCCTTGATCCCAGGACTTAAGCTCTTAACATTTGTCAATAGGATATGCACAAAATAGGATAGAGTGGGCTAGCCTGAGAACAAGAACATATTATATTTCACTTATTTGAAGAAATGCAATCTCAGGCCTCTACAAGTGACTTAGGAAAGTTCCCATTCATATTTTACAGCTTCTGAACACACATAGCAGCCAAAACTGACCTTATAATGAATACCATAATCTCCTTAAGTTTTATGCAAAATCTAACAGTATATTTCAATGAGGTTTTTTGGCGGTACTGGGGATTGAACCCAGGGGCATTCTACCTCCAAGCTACACCCCAGCCCAATTTTTTATTCTTTATTTTGAAACAGGGTCTCACTAAGTTGTGGAGGGCCTCACTAAGTAGCTGAGGCTGACCACGAACCCGGATCCTCTGGTATCAGCCTCCCAAGTACTGGGATTGCAAGCATGTGCCACCACGCCTGCAGAATTTTGATTTAAAAAAAAAAACCCTTCAAGCAAATATCAGTGTCAGAATATGTTAAAGCCTGGCAGTTCTCCGTGCACGATTGTAATCCCAGTACTTGGGAGGCTGAGACAGGAGGATCGCAGGTTCCCAGCCAGCCTCAGCTACTTAGGGAGGCCCTCCGCAGCTTAGTGAGACCATTTCAAAACAAAAGAATTCAATAGGGCTGGGAGTGTAGTTCAGAGGTAGAATGCTCCTGGATTCCATCCCTAGTACCAAAAAATATATATGTTAATACTGTATGTGAACAGCGAAGTACCATTAGGCACAAATTTTAGCATTTTTTTAGAAGGTGAAATTGTTACCGTTTGGAGCGACGCCGTGGATTCTTGTTCTTAGCTAGTTTAGAAAAAATTAGCCAGAACTACTGTTGCAAGCTTAGCCAAGTTTTATTATTACAGAGAGAAACAGGGGACAGAGTAATCAAAGCACTACGCCAGAGGTGATGCAGTGGAGTGCCTTGAAAGTAAGGCACTGATGCCTTTGAACATATACAATCTTTATAAGAATTAATTATCTCTTAATTTTTCATCCTGCTTAACCAATAGTCTTCTTTTCCCAACAAAAGCAGATGCAATTCTGTCAGTTATCTCTGTTGTGTAAGTCCTTCTTGTTAGCCTTCTTTGTTCATCCTCACAGGGGCTGACATCACTGATCAAAATATGTTACTTGGTTAGCAAGGTCAGGGGGCTTCATGAAGCTTGCTTTGTTTTTTGTTTTTCTTTTCATTAAAGTTTAAAGCATGTGTATTTCCCACCTGTGTCCTTGGTGAGTTGTCAGCATCTCCTTATCTCTACCTGCTAGAAGTTACTTAGGTTGAAAACTTGTTTTATAATAAAGAAAAGAAAAGAAACAGGAATATAGTCTTTTAAAGTATGGAAGATTTGGGACTATAACTATTTTGTGTTATTAGTAATTAATATTGGGTTAATAGAGCTTGCTTTTTCATCTTTTAATGTTAGTCTTAGCTGTTGTGAAAGTCTGTAATTCTTTTCTAATTGCATGTGTCTGTGCCTGCAACATTCAGTGTTTAGCTGGACTAACAGCCAACTTTTAGCTGACCAAGGTCAACCTTGGCTGCAGCTCTCGGCTGACAACTTAAGAGACAGAGAAAAGGATTTTATTGTTCTGCCTGAGTATGAGAGCTTGTTCTCACTATTAGCAATTGATACCTATTAGCAATCAATGCGGGCCCAATCCCCATCAGAAATAATTTTCCATGCTTTAAAAGTTTCCCTTTGAAGTCAGCCCTCTTTTCCTTTTTCACAACACAGAAACTTTTTATATACTTTATTAGGATCAAATAACTCCTTTAGCTTCCAAACACCTAGCCAAGGCCAGCTTGACCACTGCCG
This sequence comes from Glis glis, assembly GCA_004027185.1. Classification (NCBI taxonomy): domain Eukaryota; kingdom Metazoa; phylum Chordata; class Mammalia; order Rodentia; family Gliridae; genus Glis; species Glis glis. The sequence goes on along the minus strand of PVJS01061692.1, from coordinate 4,111 downwards.
CCTTTGACACATAACCACTTTCATCATCAAATTCCCTCCCTGGACACATGGCCTTCCCATGCCTTTCTGATCACTGGATTCTGTCTTCTTTGCTACCAGTCTTCCTCTGTCAGCCCTTTTGTGGTGTGTGGGGGGGGAGGGGGATTAAAACCATGGGCTTTCTACCACTGAGCTACACCCCCAGCCCTTTTTATTTTTTATTTTGAAATAGGGTCTCACTAAGTTGTTGAGGCTGGCCTCAAACCTGAGACCCTCCTGTCTCAGCCACTCAAGTACTGGGATTACTGGTGTACGCCACTGCGCCTGGCTTCTCTCAGCACCTTTTCAAACTAGTTTCTGCATTCTCCCTTAGGTTTGCCGTATAGCACCCTGACTAGAGCCTGGAAACAGGATTTCCATTTGATTCTACAGAAAGGAATATCTTAGACCTTCAAAGAAACCTAACTACATCTGTAATAGGCTGCAGAGATTCTAGCAATTTTATCAAGTTAGTAGAGAATTTCCAGGTGAGAATAAGCTAGCCAATATTTTTCTAACTTCTGAACTGATGAAAATGACAGTGGATAAGTACAGCAAAGCCGATTAGCAATACTAGACTAGTAGGTTAATTTCTTCTATACATATGAGTATACCTGCTCCTACCTAGCTACAAGTGGAGAAAAAGAAGCATGCAATGGAAGGAACGGGGAAAGGGTCAGAGGTAGATCCTAAGTTTGGCCCCATTGGTCATGACATGCTTGACTTGGGAGCTCAGTTTCTATACCTAAAATGAAATAGGTCTTTTAGGCTTTAAAAAAAGGAATTCACCATCAATTTATTTTTCTTGCAGGCTGACTTTTGTCTCACTCCTACCAAAGCAACCCTTTCATTTCCCCCATCATAGTAGTTCTACATTATAAACTAGGGAGGTTAATTTGGTTCCATATTCAGTCATTAAGCAACATATTCTTTAGAATGATCTAGAAAACAGCAGTGTATCAGCCACTATGCCAAGTGCCAGGAATGCATTGTTTAGTGAGACAGTCACACCCGTCCTCATACAACTTAGTCTAGTATTTGATAGCAAAACAAGTCTTCTGCTTTAATTTACCTACTACACAATACATGCGCTTCTGATGTTAAAGGCCTCAAAAACATGATTCAGAGTATGTTCACACCACTGGTGGCAATATAAATCTATTCTTCTTTGAAAATGTCTTAGTCATTACTCTTCTCCAGCTAAAACAATGACTTTCAGTAATGCTGCTTGGCTCCTCTGCATACTCTCGTCTATATCTCTAAAGTTTTGCAAAGTACATTGATTAGAGAAGAATGCAAATAGAAATTTTTGGCCACAGAAAGACTAACCAGCAAAGATTTAAAATATGTGAGGCAATACTGAGAGAAACTAGAGAGTACAGAGGTGATGGGTCCCAGCATATTGCTTCTTTTTTTCCCACTTCTCTGTCTTCCTTTCCTCTTGATCATCTAAGACACTGTATCTTTCGATTGTGGATACTAGGTTACAATAATCAAGTTGTTCCGTAGAGCTAGAAGGATCCAGGGGTAAATCTCAACTCTGCCACATTCTAGTTACTTCATGTTGGGCAGATAATTTACCTTCCCTCAACCTTGGTTTCCTTACTGATAAAATAAATCAGATAATATGTACAATTGCATAGTATGTCCAGTCTAGTATCTGGCACAGAGCAAGTACTCAATAAATGGTAGAAGTCCTGGAGGTAGTAATAATGATAGTAATGAATAAGGAAATCAAGGAAAAAAATTACAATTGACCGTAAGATGTAGCTAAAGTTATTTGATGAAATTATGCCGTAACATTTTGACACTCTTAATTTGAAGAGATAGTTTAACAATTTCATCACAAACACTAAAATTATTTATAATTGTTTAAATGACCCTTATAAGTAAAAAGAAAAAGGTTGCCCTTCTGCCATAAAAGAACTTTAAATTCAAAATATATTTTACTATTAATTCATCTTCCATTCTAATATAAACCCTTATTCTCTATGCTTCAAAAATGTCAATGTCATAAAAGTCTGTAAAGAGGCTATAAAATAGGTTAAAGAGAAATGACAACTAAACATAATACCTGTCCCTGAAGTGGATCCTGTCCTGGGGAAGGGGGTGCTATAAAGGATCAACCAACGAAACTGTAATATGAACATTAAAGTATTATAGCTGGGCATGGTGGTGCATGCTTGTAATCCCAGTACTTGGGAGGCTGAGACAGGAGGATCCAGGTTCACGGCCAGCCTCAGCTACTTAGTGGGGCCCTCTACAACTTAGTGAGACCCTGTTTCAAAATAAAGAATAAAAAATAGGACTGGGGACACAGCTCAGAGATAGAATGTCCCTGGGTTCCATCCCCAGTACTGCAAAAAAAAAAAGTATTATACCAATGTAAATTTATAAAGTTGATAACTGTGTGGTTGTAAAAGAGAATTTCCCTACTCTTAAGAAATACAAACTGAAGTACTCAGGAGTAAAGGGCCATGGTGTATATGACTTATCCTTCAATGGTTCAGAAAACAAAAGTACACAAACACACACAAAGTATGGGGGGAATAAAAGGGAAAACAAGGTAAAATATTAACAAGAGTTTAATCTGCGTAAAGAATACACCAGTGTTACTTGTACTGTATTTTTGTAACTTTTCAAAACTTGAAATTAATTCCAACAGTTTTAAATTTAAAATCTGATCTAATTAGTATTTTATACATCTTGTCCTCTAAAAGAGTCATTGATTAAATAATCTTGGTCCTAGAAAGTATCATAGATACCACCTGGTTCGCTCTACCAATGCACTAATTATTTTTACTCCATCTCAGATAGATAGATTTTGATGGGAATTTGGTGATGGCAAGGGAGCACCCATCCCGTGAAACTGTTGGCAAGGCTTCATGTTGGGCAGCTATAACTGTTCACACATGCGGCAGGCTGAAGGGTGGCCCCAAAGACATCAGGTCCTACCCTGGGAAGTGCGAATGTTCTTATTGGAAAGGATTTCTGCAGATACGATTAAACTAAGGATTTTGTGATGGAGCGATTATCTGGATTATCCCAGTGGGTCTTAAATCCAATCACAGTGTCCTTATTAAGAGAGCTGAAGGACACGTGACACACAGAGAACTAGAGGAGGCCATGTGACCACAGCAGCAGAGACCCGAAGGTGTGGTCACAAGGCAGGAATGCCAGCAGCCACCAGAAGCAGACAGGCAAGGAACAGGTTCTCCCACAGACCCCGAGGGAGCCCGGCCTTGCTAATACCCTGAATTCAGCCCAATAAACTGATTTTAAAGTTTTGGCCTTTAGAATGGAAAGAACATGAATTTCATTTTTTGGCGGGGGTGGGGGGTACTAGGGGTTGAACTCAGGGGCTTTCTACCTCTGAGTTACACCCCAGTCCTTTTAATTTTTTGTTTTGAAAGAGAGTCTCACTAGGTTGCTGAGAGTCTCCCTACATTGCTGAGGCTGGCCTTGAACTTGTAATCCTCTTGTCTCAGCCTCCCAAGTACTGGGATTACAGGCATATGCCACCATGCCCGGCTTCATTGTTGTACAGCACCCAAATTGTGTGATTTGTCACAGCAGGCATAAGAAACGCTACTAGTACAACCTTAGATCAAAAAACACCTATTGAGTGCCTATTATTCAACATTACAGATGTACTGAGTTTTTATTTTTATTATTAATTATTATTATTATTGTTAAACTTAAATATTCACCCCTGAAATTATCCAGTAAATTTCTATTTAGATTAAATAAATCCAAAACCACTTTTTTTTTTTTTTGGTGGAACTGGGAATTGAACCCAGGGGTATTCTACTTCTGAGCTACACTCCCAGCCCTATTTTATTATTTTGAAACGGCATCAGCTGGGTGTGGTGGCACACACTTATAATCACAGTACCTGGGAGGCTGAGACAGGAGGATCGCAGGTTTGCAGCCAGCCTCAGCTACTTAGTGAGGCCTTCCCTAACTTAGTGAGACCCTGTTTCAAAAAAATAAAAAAAAAAACAGGGTTGGGAGTGTAGCTTGGAGGTAGAATGCCCCAGGGTTCAATCCCCAGCTCTGCAAAAAAAAAAAAAAAAAAAAAAAAGGGGGGGGG
>PVJS01061691.1:0-10922 GCA_004027185.1 Glis glis | reverse complement strand
GCAGAGGGCCTCACTAGGTAGAGAGAGAGAAAGAGACAGGGAGAGAGAGAGAGAGAGAGAGAGAGAGAGAGAGCGCTGAGGCTGGCCGCGAACCCAGATCCTCCAGTCTCCGCCTCCCAAAGTACTGGGATTACAAGCGTGCGCCACCACGCCCGGCAGACATCACCATTTCTGATTTAGAAATCTCTTCACACCTCTGCCACTCTCTTGTGCCAGCCCCCTTGTGGCTGGGGAACTGGGGCAGGTGGGAAGGGGGTGTGGATCTGGGAACAGCTGTGCACCTGCTCACGACACGCACCTGCCCAGCTCTGCTTTCTCCTGGCATGGAGCAGGGAGGGGAGGGCACCGGGGAAAGCCTTGCCCCCTAAAGACCTCCTTGAGCCCTGGGCAAAGGCAGCTCTGGTCTTTCTGAAAGCCAGGGAATGGCGGGAGCAGTGTGCAGGCAGCAGCTGTGTGGACCTTCAGAGGCCTTCGACCTGCCCAGGACGGGCTTCAGTGGCCCCCTCTTTCCTCTGATCTTCGTGAGTTTCTCCGCTTCGGGCAGCCTCAGGAACCAGCACCAGGCCCAGGAGTGAGATGGGAGGGATGTTGGGGAAATTCCCCACCCAGGGCCGCTTCAAACACCTCGCTCTGGAAGACAGTGTGGAAGGTACCCCAGGGTCCCGCGGGGTCTGGCGTCCCAGCAGACCTCTAATCCACCTGCTCCATGGGAAAGTTGTTCAAGAGTAAGAAGCAGCTTTCTCTCCTGCTCTCTGCAAAGTAAAGATCCTGCAATGGGACCATGGGAAAGAAAAAGCCTTGGGGCCAGAGTCGGGGAGCACTGGGCTCACAGTCCACCCGCTGCAGGCTCCCCACCACTTCTTGCTGTGTGACCTTAAGAAACCCTCCCACCTTCTCAGGTCACAGTTTCTCATCCATGTCAATGACACCAGACCAATGAAAAGAACAAGGAAACTCTAGCTCATATCCTATGTCCACGGCAATGAGCCACACTGTGTGAGAGTGTGATAGTTGGTCTGGTTTGTCAACTTGACCCACCTAAAATCATGTGACTTTGGTTGTGGAACAGTAGATTGAACCGGAAGTCCTGCCCTAAATGTGGGCAGCAGGATTCTGATAGGTGCAGGACTTAGACAAAAGAAGGAGAAAGCCGCGTAGAGAGAGCCGCGACTCTTCCTGAAGAAAACACATCTGCTCTCGTTTGAGATCGTCAGTCTCCAACTTTGCTCTTTCTTTGAAGAGCTTCTTGATCTTCTGCTCTCGTCTGAGATCATTGGCCTACAGCTCTTCGAGCTGAAACTTCACCATCGTTTTTCCGAAGAGCTTCCTGATCTTCACATCTTGGACTGGACTGAATTGGTGGTTGCTTCAATCCTAAGGCTCCAGCTCTTAGACCGCCCGACCAGCTACTGATTCCTCTGATTCTTCACGTGCAGTCGAAATTCAGGACTACATTGTGAGCCGATCTAATAAATCCCTTTTTCATATACTCATTCTGTGAATTCTGTTAATCTATTGAACCCTGACCAATACAGAGAGAAAGAGGCAGAACGGGGGGCTCAGCACACACTGAGGAACCCTGATATAAGCCCATAAATTATTTCATGCTCACCTCAACCCTAGGCAGTGGGTGCAATTTGTATCACCTCATACAGGTGAGGAAACTGAGGCACAGAGGTTGGAAGCTTTCCTAAGGTGGATGGTCAGGACGAGGCGGAGCATGGGTGGAGCACAGGAGCAGGCTCTGGGGCGACCACCGCAGTGCTGCCCAATGGTCGTGCCCACAACCTCTCTCTGTCCTCCAGGTGCGGAGGCAGGACAGATATGAAGATTTAACCGCTGATAAAATATTCAGATGACTGGGAGATAATAGCGGGAAAGATCTCCCGGGGAGAACAGGATTAATTGCCAAATGAAAGCATTCAGACAGTTGTTCTAAAAGTCCAGAAAAGAAAAGGAGGAAAGGCTGCAAGACCAGACTGGAGGAGGCCCAGGAGGCTGAGCAGGAACTGGCTTTTGTCAGGTGAACAGGGTCTGTACAGAAAAGAGGGGCAGAGGGGCACATCCAACAAAGACTGAAATTCAGAGTGGCCAGTGTGTGCCTGGAGACAGCACACAGCTTAGGAGAGCAGGGTTCAGAGCTGGTAGGCTGAGGCCAGGCTGGGTCCCCAGGCTAAGGAGTCTGAAATTTACCCTAAGTAACAGGGAGCCATGGAGGTACTTGAGTGAGAGTATAAGAGTCTCATGGCCACAATGTCTGCTAGCAACACACCGATATACTAGGGGTGGCAAAAAGACCTGGTGCGTTGTTGGAGCCCTTAGGATTTGACAAAGGAAAGCAAGAGGTTAAAGGGCATGATGCACCCGAGTGATCAACAGGGAGGGGCCGACTGCAGGCTTCATCCGGGCTTCTTCCCAGGACGGTTTGGAAGTTAGAACTCTGGGGCACTCACTGCGGGATTCCCTGGGGGTTGTGGTTTGCATCTCAAATGTCCCCCAAAGGCCCATATACTGAAGGCTCAGTCCCCAGCCGGTGGCACTACCGGGAGGAGGTGGAACCTTCGACAGGCGCAATCTAGAGGGAGGATGTTAGGTCACTGGGACATGCACTTGGGGGATATCGTGGCTACAACCCCCTCCCCTCTCTCTTGGCTTCCAGACCACCATGAGGTGAACAGTTTCCTCCACCATGGACTTCCGCTATGATGTTCAGCCTCCACAGGCCCAAAGCAACAGTGCCAAGTGACCATGGACTGAAACTGTGAGCCAAAATCAACCTTCATCCTTGTAAGTTTTTTTTTTTTTTTTTGCAGTAGTGGGGATTGAACCCAGGGACATTCTACCTCCGCGCTACACCCCCAGCCCTATTTTTTATTCTTTATTTTGAAACAGGGTCTCATTAAGTTGCAGAGGGCCTCATTAAGTAGCTGAGGCTGGCCACAAACCCGGATCCTCCGGTCTCAGCCTCCCAAGTACTGGGATTACAAGCGTGCGCCACCACGCCCGGCTTCTTGTAAGGTTTTTTACCTCTGGTATTTTGTTACAGTGATGGAAAACTGACTAGTGCATTAGGGAAGCAAGCGCACACTAGGCAAAGGCCCTGGGTCACATCCAGTGAAGAGGATGTTTTTGAAATGCTATTTTTAATCTTCATGTTGACCAAAAACACACTGGGAAGAAATGAAGCATGAACATCACCAAGAGGCCTCCGAGCTCTCTCTCCCCTCCCATTAGCCGCGTGGCGACCCACGGACTCAGCATATGGCTCGCCAGCCCGGCGGCCCTGCGGATCCTGGCCCACCAGATCTGCTTAATTATTTGGTAGCTATAAATAGAAGTGCCGGACAGTAGGCTGAGATGTTCTTAGTCTCGCCGGCAGGGTTCCCCCTGGCAGGACTGGAAAGTCAGGGTTTTCTTGCTCATCAGGCCATTGTCCCCTTACCTGAGCCATGACAGTCTCAGGGCAGCTTCAGAGCCACCCCAGATCTGCTGGGTCCCCACTCCTAGCTACACCGACAGGGGGATGTGCTGGGCTCCCAGGGTCCTTAGAGTGGGGTGGGTTTCAGCAAAGGTCCCTTTGCTTCGGGAGTCTCCTTCCCTGTGGGACCAACACCTAGCTTGTCCCTGAGGCTCTTCCTACCTTACCCACTGCAGCCACCTGCAGCCTGCCATCCAGCCCTACCCCACCCCCAGGCAACAGCAGCTGCCCCAGGGGAGGATCCCTGCAGACACAGGACCAGCGCAGCTGAATGCACGAGTCCAGTGTTGGCTGGAGGAAGCCTGGCTCCCAGGGGCCCCTCCTCTCACAACTGGACATGCCACCTCCACCACCAGCTGTCACTCTGCCACACTGGCCCTTCTGCCATCAGAACAAGCCTTGGCACCCACATGGATGCCCCGTGTTGTCTCAGCTCCTGGGTTGCTCCCCCCACCTCCCAATCCCAGGGGGGACCAGCTCTAAAGCTGGATGCGCCTGGCCCGGCCTCCTGCAGCCTCCATTTCGCCACCCGTAAGACCTAGGCAAGTGGCTTAGTTGCTCAGTTCGGTGCCTCAATTTCCTCATCTGTCCTTGGGTGCAATGAGGGCACTGGCGTCCTGGGTGGCTGTGAGGACAGGTTGAGAGAGGCCATCAGGTATCACCAGGAGCCTGGCACACCAGTGCTCCTAAGAAGTGTCACTGCAGCTTTTATCAGCACCTGTCACCTCCCAGCGCCCTGTGTGCACTGGACTCAGTACACTGGCTGAGAAGCGGCTTTCCCTCCTCCCCCAAGGACCAGGCGGCCACACGCATCTGCACGTTCAACCTTTGCACTGGGCTCCTGACACCACTGTGTGAATCTGAACACACCTCCCCAAGTGTCTGACACTTGCTGTCACCTCTGTTATTTCCCCTCCTCCCCTGCTGGCTCGGGTACCCCTCCCTCGGGTGGCCAGGTGCAAGCAGAGCCCTCCTCCCAGGCACGGGCTTGCTTTTCAGCTAATGGGTTTGCCTGGTGACGAGATACCATGGTGATGGCCCGATGGGGTGGGGATGCTTGCAAGGGGACAGGGCAACCAGGTGAGAGAGAACGCCCGGGACCCAGCCTCCCACCCAGGCTGACTTCTCAGGGAGGAGGGAGCGGCTGCCCCTCTCAGGGCCCAAGCTTTTTTTCTCAAGAGAAGGTCCCCTCCATGGTCCCCACAGGTTCTGGGACTCCCTGTCATGAAGCCTCGGTGTTCATGGGGTCCCCCCAGCCACCTGCCTTCACAGCCAGCACTAAGCCCCGTCATGAGTACTTCAAAGCCACTTGTGGGTTGTGGTTGTGACTTGGAAAGTTCTTCTTAGGAGACCCCAGAAGCAGGAGAGGCACTGCCAGCCAGAGAGAGTGACAACCCCTCGTGGAGTGCGGAAACCTCAGCGGGAGGGGTCAGCCGTGACAGATGTGCACTGTGCAATCAGAGGCCAGGGCACAGGCTGGGTCAATGCTGGTGACCCCGGAATGTCTGAGAACCTCAGTTTCTTCCTCTGAGAAATGGACATAATAATGCCTCTGGCAAGGGACTGCTCTGAGACTCCAAGGCTATTATTTAGAAAGGTGTCAGGCACACAGTAGGAGCTTGCTTCTGAGGGCCAGGCCTGGCTAGCCTGCCAAATTACTGGGGTCACTTGTCCAGACTCTTGCTCTGGGGTAAGGCTTAGTCGTAAGATTTGCCCCATGTTTCACCAAAGCAAATTCTCCAGGAAGGAGCAGCCGGGGAGAAAAGAAGAGGAGAAAGAGACTTTTCTTCTCCCTTCTGCAAAAGCCACAGGCAGCCCAATGAAGGGCCGTGTAGAAGGCCACATGGCTAGATCTGTAAATAGCAACAAAGGACTTTGAGAAGAATTGATGGTGGAATAACACCTGTCAGCCAGCTGACTCGGAGCCTCCTGAACCTGCCATACGGTGGTTATACTCACTGTCCTACCAGCTGGGCCATCAGTCTGGCAGTGCCAGGACACCAGGCACGTGCTTCGTCTTCCACACCGGGGGTGACGGCCAGCCTCGGGTAATGATCCCTCCCAAGGCTCCAGTCACCATCATCCCCGGAGCTCCCCAGCCATTTGCAAAGCCCGAGGACCCGTGCCTCAGCAAGCCCTGGGAGTAGCTGGGCAGGCTCTCTGAAGGTGAGGCTCCCTGAAGTAAGGTAATACCCCCCAAGACTTGACTTACTGACTCCCAGCCATGGCCAAGGCCTGGAGGAGCCTTGCTGGATGACAGAGGGATTCCCCACGTGAGCAGTGAACAACAGTGTCACCACCACCGTCACTCAAGAGGCAGGACGTGCGCATGCCACACAAAGAGACTCGGTCTCTATAGCAACCCAACTGAGGTTGTATGTGTCCCTGTGAGATGCCCAAGGCTGGGCCCAGCCTGGTTGGAATGCTAGAACCCCAATAGCACCAACCCTTTTGCAATGTTCAGGGATGGAAAGCAAGCTGTGTTCGGGTCCAGAAAAGCTCAGGGAAGCCACAAGAGGAAAACATAAAGGTAGCTAGAATCTCAGCTTTCTGTAAAGCAGACTCCAGTAACAGCTGGCAGCCTGAGGCTGGTGTGCAGAGCTGATGCAGGCCCTGGGCGAGCTGAGGAAACAGCCTACCTTGGGGTCTTCCACATTGTCTGTCTGTCTGTCTCTCTCTCTCTTATACACACCCATACACAAACGCATGAGCATGCACACACACTAAGCACATATGGGGAAATTATATATATATAGACCAATGGTTAATTTGTAGATCCAAAAAAATGTGAATGAACTACCAATTTCAACAAGATCCTTTAAGGAAAATTTCTGACTCCACCTCCAAACACTTCCATCTCTCTGAGGTAGAGGAGGTGTGGTGTGGCTTGCAGTATGACCTCACGGGACTCAGCATTGAGAGGGCAGGACGGAGGAGGAGGTGAAACCCCCTTGGCCCCAGCAGCAGCCTGCAGAGTTAGCAGCCAGCGACCTGGCCTCCCTAGTGCTGATGCGGAAGAACAAGAAACTCAATCTCACCAGGAACCTGTCTACTGTCCACGATGTCACCACGCACAGCAGTCAAGGCCCAGTGAGGCCAGCTACAAACAGCCTGTGGGTCACTCTATCTCTCCTCCTTCGTCAAACTCCAAAATACCACGACGACACCCAAGCCAGGGCCTCTGAGGACACACGAGAGGAAATCCAACTGTATGTGCTAGGACATGAGGAGTGGCCCCAGTCGGCCAAGAGACAGCATGGGCTGAGAGCTGGGGAGGCAGGAGGCGGGGAAAGTGAACAGGGACAAGTGTGAAAAACAGGAGCACACTTGGCAGGAAAGGCTGGCATCAGGAGGGAGCTGGCTGGACCCAGGCCACCTGCCTCCAAGGGATGGAGCCTCTACTTCTGTGTCCTTCTCGTAAAGCCCCTAATGTCCAAAGTACCTGGCTAAAGACACCTTGGGCCACTAGTGAAGCTGGACAGCCACTGTCTATGAAGAGCCTTCAGCTCTGGAGCTTTCTGAGGAATCAGAAGAGACACACTTTGTAGCTGACCAGTGTTCCATTATCTGAGGGGCTGCTCCATGTCAAGCAAAGACAGGGTACCTGGCTGGCGGCTTCGGGCCTGGATGCCAGTCAGAGGGTTCACATGGTCCCTCCAAGACTGGACTTAGAGCACTCTAGCCACATCCCTTGCACCCAGCTCAGAAGAGCCCAGGAAGAGAAATAAGTGACTGGACTATGGGGATTCCCTGTCACCTGCCTTGGAAGTCACCCAGCCTCCATTAAGAGGAGCCAGGCCCTGGAGGTCCAAACTCTGCAGGGAGAGGCAGATGATGTCCCCAGCTGTTCCAGGCAAAGGTCACTCCGGGTCACTCAAAAAGACACAGCCCAAGTTGGCTAGGTTTCCTTAGAGGGGTGGGAACAGCTGGCTTCAGAGGGCAGCTGGAAAGACAGCCACTGGGAAGGTCACACAGAAGTGGCCCTGGCCTGCTCTTCACACAGCTCTTCTCCCCCTCCACACCTCTCTCACTCTGCTCCGTGCACCTGCAGGCTCCTCCTGCACCTCCCTGCCTCCCAAACCCCAACTTGCCCTCCAGGTTCAGGATGACCTCAAGCTCCCACAGCAGGCTGGGATGGCCAGGGAGATGTGCCTACCCCAGGAGGAAGGACCTGTGCAGAGCTTCAGGGTTAGGCTCAACTGCAGAGTGGCTTCACCCAACATCATCACCCTTCCTGGGACAGCGGCACCTGGTGACTGGGTGAGGTGGGTACAGAGGCCCAGCGACTTCAGGCCAAAGGTATCAACTCCATTGGGCAGATGCACTCCAGGGCTCCATGCGGGGTTGGCTGAGGCTTTGCGGCACCGGCATCAGCCCTGGACGCATTCCTCTGGCCACTCTGCCTCCTCTTCCTCAAGTGTTGATCCTTAGTAAGCATTTTGAGCCCAAACTTAACATCATTTCTGGAGACCCTAATCTGCACCACACTTGGCCCCTCCGCCAGGTCAATCATTGGCCCTTGCGGGCCGAGCCATTTCTCCCATGGACCATGCTCAGTTCATCTTTGATAAGCACGTGCAAATGTTTCCCTTGCTGCCTGAGCTCTTGTAGAGCCCACCTCTCCTCCGGGCACAGCCTGTCGATCAGGGAGACGAACGAGAAGAGGCCTGCGACATGAAATGCCATCACCAGAAGACGGCTTCCTCTGGTTCCCTAGCAACCGCAAAGCGTGCTGGCCCCTGAAGGCCCCACAGGAGATGCTTCCCCTGGGAAGTTTTGGGACCCAGAACAGTGGCTTGTTGGCACCGCACCGTCCCCAGTGATGGTTCAGCCCTTTATTCCCTAGAAGGGCAGTTTTAGTGGCACCTTCTCGTCAGCAATGCTGCCACTAAGTGAAAATAACTGTTGCTCGACAGGCACTTTAATCGGGACAGTGTGACAGCACCATAATGCTAAAAAGGTTATAATTAGAGATGCTGTTAAAACAATCCAGGGCTTAGTGTTACAAGATGTTTGCAGAGTTTAGTGCAATAGAAACAGCAGAAATTTTTGAGCAGATTGGCATTCCAAGAGGAAGAACATTCCATGAATGCCCATGAGAGCTGCAACTTCTCCTGTCTGTGTCTCCTCTCCCTAAGGTCAAAGTGAGTCCTCAGGAATGGGCATCCGGGATGTGTCGAGAGGAGATGAGATCTTGCTACCCCAAGGGTAGGACAACCACACTAGGACGCAAGCCAAAGTGCAGGGACCATGTCGGCTGCTGGAGCTGCTAGAAATGCCGTCTCCTAGGTGGGGTGCTCACCGCACTGTGACGCCGTTGGCTCAGATTTTAAAGCTAACTCACAGAGGAGGGCCAGCCCTTATCAGAATGAAAGGATTATTTGCTAGCACAATTTCTGCCTGAGTCGCCAAACGACACACGACAGAATAGGCAGTCAGTCCACATTGTGGTAACCATGGCAGGCCCTCTGCACGCTCTCTGCGCACTGACAGTCCTACAGGGCGATTGGTGGCTCGCACACCAAACGGATCAGGAAATCGAGACTCAGTGAGTAGGTCACTAAGCCAGCATTGCAAAGCTGACGAGCAGCAACACGCGAATGCGGATTCAGGTCTCTCGGGTTCCTGGTTTGGCTCAAAACCTGGGTTATTTCTGAGAAAAGAAAGGAGTCTGAGGAAGGACATCTACTTTCCACCCCACCTACTTCTCTCTTGTTTAAATGTTTTTGCAAGAGCAGATATATCTGTATAAACTTTTAAAATCTTCTAAACAGTAAAAGGGATTTAGGGACAAGAGAAATGGTCCTATTTCATAAGAAAATGTATCATAATTTGACAATAAATACTAACAGCAATTAAAAAATGCTTCTGTCCTTTGTCACAATGCTTGTATTCCTAGAAATCTATCCTGAAAAAATAAGCAGGAGTGGGAAAAATTCTATATAAAAGATACCTTTCTCTGGAAATGCTATTCTTTTTTTTTTGTGGTACCGGGGATTGAACCCAGGGGCGTTCTACCTCCAAGCTACACCCTATTTTTTTATACTTTATTTTGAAACTGGGTCTCACAAAGTTGCGGAGGGCCTCACTAAGTAGCTGAGGCTGGCCGCGAACCTGCGATCCTCCGGTCTCAGCCTCCCAAGTACTGGGATTACAAGCGTGCACCACCACGCCCGGCCTGGAAGTGCTATTTTTTTTTTAATGACAAGTAAGCTGGAAAGAAACTCGTTGTCCAATGACAGGGAAGGAAGACTACACATCCTCATGATGGACAGGCAGATGTCATTAAAAACAGTTTTGAAATCGTAGCAGTGCGAGGAGAGGCTTATTATAAGTTTCTAAGTTTAAAAAACAATTCAGTAGGGGTGGGTTTGTGGCTCTGATAGAGTGGGATCTCCAGTAAAACCACAACAAAACAACAGGTAGGCTAGGTATGTGTGCAGAGAGATGCTGGTATATACCCCCTCCCCCAGAAGAATACCAAGGAATCTACCAAGAGCAGATACATTTGGAGAGCTGTTTGAGGGATTAGGGTGGGGTGGGTGGGTCACTTTTCACTTTCCGTCTTTATAAATTATTTGAATGTCGATCACCTGTGTTACTTTGGTTTTAAAAAATAAATATGTTTTAGAGATTTACATATATTATGACCCAGTCATGCTGGTCAGAATAACTTTTCATTATATAATAATAAAATGCAGCCAAATAAGATCGTTGAACTGCAGAGCGACAGATGACATGGCTTTCTCTTCATAACTTCTATTTCCCAAGTCTTCTACAAACACACAAGTTTATTATCATAAAAAGCCTTTAAAACACCCTATTAGTAAGAGCATGCACTACCTCAGATGGGACCATGCAGTTTGGGTTCCCATTTCAGCAGCCATGCCTTGTCTCAGACTCACCGAGGTCATACTGTCCCGAGTCCAGGAGACAGAAGGGGCCCCATGAGATCCATTATTAGAGGCCAGTCAAAGAAGCAGACCCAAACCCTTATTACCTTAGCTAGAATCCCAGCTGAAGCTGAGTTTCAAGGGTGCCCTCAGCCCTAGGTTCCTGAAATACAAGGGAATTCTGTCCCAGCGGCACCCAGAATTACAAAGGAGGAGAATCTTTCCTTCCTTTCACCTGAGCAATACATTGGCTGGAGAATATTGGGCAGACAAAAAGAGGAACCCCCCCCTGCCCCTGCAGGTGATCTGTCCACCAAGGAGGGGGGCACCGGCCATGGGCAACACACTCCAGAGGCCACAAAGATGACCCAGGCCTCTGCTCAGTCTTCCAAGGAGGGAAGGGTCCAGGTGAGGAGCTAAGAAGACTAATGCAGCCAGGCATGGTGGCGCACGCTTGTAATCCCAGTACTTGGGAGGCTGAGACCGGAGGATCCAGGTTCGCGGCCAGCCTCAGCTACTTAGTGAGACCCTCCGCAACTTAGTGAGACCCT
>PVJS01061690.1:0-10922 GCA_004027185.1 Glis glis | reverse complement strand
CACGTGCAGTCAGAACCTGGGACTACATTGCTGCAAACTGTAAGCCATCTGATAAATCCCTTTTTTAAAAAATATACTCATTCTGTGTATTCTGTTAATCTAGAGAACCCTGTCTAATACACCACTTATTTACCAAGAGCCTAATTCATTAGCTATAAAATGAGACTAATTTCTCTCATTAGTTCTCATTTGTTCTCAACATTGTTGGGAACAAATAATAGATCTCTAACTGACTCACCCAGTACTTGGTACCAGTGCCTTCTTCATTTCTTCTACTAACAGCTAGCATGGTGGGTGACCTATAGTACTACTCTGAAAATTTGTTGACTTGATTTCAAATAATCAGATTTAGCCATAATAATATTCACAAAAAAAGTTTCTCATGATGACAAGGAGAGATCTGGTCTCTGACAAATATCTAAAAACATGGATGCCATTAAAATAGTGGTTTTTTTTAAAAAAACTAGTTTATTTCCCACCTACATAAATTGAGAATTTCTGAATTTCATATATTTTATCTATGTAATATATGTCATTAAAAATAAAATTCATATTTTATAAGAAAAAATATGGAGTTGCTTTCTTCAGGAAGTACCAGGCTGACCCTATAAAATGATACATGAATATACTTTTCTTTCCTGGGAATAGCACATTCTATTATGATTAATGGAATATTTTAATCCAGGATATTTCTGCCTATTGGGGAAGTCAAAATAACCAACTTGTCTTTGTATTTGGCAGCGAGGTTAGAGCTTGGCTGAGATGGTGAATGTTTTGTGGCAGCAGTCTTTAAATAAATATGAACAAAGCAATAGATTTCAATTTTATCAGAAATATGGACAAATTTTGAAGTGGGGTTTTAGTAGGCCCTTAAAACTCACAACTGGCTCTAAGAGGAAGATCATGCTTCTTTGGATTTTATCCTTCACATTAGAGCAAAAAAGAAATTAATAATTCTAAGAAATGAATTCATAGGACTAATATTATGAATATAAACAGTAGCAGACCAATCCAATAATGGTTTTGGCCATAACTATCAACTACAGTTTATTACCTCTATAAATTAGAGTCTTCTATAAATCAGTCCATCTGAAATACAACCTCCAGAAAATGGCTTATAGATTATATTTTTGATTCATCATGACAGTTGTATGTCTTGTGTCTATTCTTAATTCTCAGAGAAAATTCTTAAATCTTTCTGGCTGAATGGTCTCTTGGCAAATAGAAAGAACAGATTTACTATGTATAATTGTGGCTTAAACAGATAAAAGACAAGACTGCTCTTATACCTTCCTTCATGCAAATATATCTTTTAAAAAATTAACCATCCTTTTAAAGTTTTTCTTTTTAATGTAGACAAGTGAAGTTGGGCTGGAACTGTAGAGTTAAATATTTGGAAATGGATACATCCATTTTTTATAAACCTGTCTAATTATGATTCAGTCTTACTAAAGAGATTTGAAAGATGTTTATGTGTAATTTTATTTAATCATCTTTATTCACATCTCTTTATTGTCTTGAGACTTTTTATAAGGAACAACTGATTTTGCAAAAAAATGGTATCTTTTCAGAAGCAGTCATTTGAAACCAAGCATTTGCAATAGTGAGAGTCAAGTGAGCCATTCAGCACTAGCAAAGTGTTTTATGCCCAGAGATTCTACATTTGCTTTTATGAAAAGATATAAAATATATGTTAAAATATAAACTCAGCCTCAGTTTTATGCACAATGTGTGTTCTAATTATAACAATCTAATTTATAAACAATACATGCTGTGGTTCTGACAGTGAAATTGTGATGAAACACAGTGTACAAATTTTAATTACATACAGTTCTAATACAGTGAGCACTGCAGCATTTCTGTCATCTTTGAAATGGTAACAGAATGAAAAAAGTTTTTGAAATATGAGCATGAAGGTAATGAGATCAATAAATGTCAGCTAGAAAAAGTAATCACAACTCCTGAGACTCACTGACCTTTCTACAAATTCCAGAAATAATAGAGTAGCTTAGGATGAGGAATTCTTTAACAATAAGAAACTGATACAATTATAAGAAGAAAGGGAAGCAGAGATTGCCCTATGACATCAAAAACATTGCCTATAAAGGTAATTTTGACACAATAATTTATTCCCTTGATTTTTTTCCTAAGGTCACCACCAACATAGATCACAAATCTTATGTCTTTACAGAGACACAGATTTCCATTGAAACCTTCTGAATCCTGAAATACCTGCTTCATAAACTTTTGGTTTGCTTTGTAATGTTTAGTACTCTAGTAGAACTTTATAATATAGTTGGTTAATTTAAATATCCAAAATGAAAAATATTCTGTTTTGGTACTTGTAAAATCAACCCATCAATATCACACTATAATTTTGAAAAATTCAATTTGGGTACATGTCTGAAGGAGTTTTTAGAAAGATTAGATTTAATCTAATAATCATTATAAAATATTCTGCATTTGAATCATTATAAAATATTATGCATCATAAAATATTCTGCATTTGAATATGAAATGAAATTGATACTATAAAATTCTACATTGTGATATTATAATATTGTTAAAGTCCACAAATTTTAGAAAATATTGCAAAAAAAGACTTTCAGTAGGGCTAAGTTTCTCCAAGTCCAGAAAAGACTAGAAGGGAATATATCTTTAGTTTTCTATGGCCTTTATCCTAAAATCAGACTGAATTTGACACAAAGTTGCTAACATTTCAGTAGAAAACCCATGGCTTCTCTATCCTAGCAAATCAGAGAAAAGTTCGGATGAATTACAGATATTCATAAAGAGGGAGGAATTTGGGAAATGAGAAAGCCAGAGATATTATCCCCAAACTCCCCTTATAAACCCTGTCCATATATCTGGCAGACCCCTGAAACTATACATACACTGGGCAAACTCAAAGCAGTACAAGTAAAGATGAAAAACCTGAATTGAGATTTGAGCTGTCAACCCAAAGGAAAAGTTTGGAATTTTGACTCTAACCAAATGAATTACTAGTAACACAAATCGTCAGCATACATCAGAGACATATAATAAAATCCAAAGTCTCCATAGCATTATATTCACAATGCAGAGGAAACAATCAAAATTACTTGACACAAGAAGAATCAGCAATGTGTAACCAAGATCAAGAGAAAAGACATTCAATTGATATCCATCTCAAAAAGAACTAGGAATTTGAAAAGAATTTTAAAACAGCTGCTTTAACTATGTCCCATAAAAATATGATTGCAATGAAAAAAGGAAAATCTTCAAGAAGAAATAAAAATATATAAGAAAGAACCAAATGAAAATTATACACCTAAAAAGACACAGTATCTGAGGTTTTATTTAACTAAATTTACTTAAACATAGAATGGAAATGACAGGAAAGTCAATGGACTTATTGATATATCAGTACATATTATCTAATGTGAAGAACAAAAGTGAATTGAATCCTTCTAAATCTTCTGAATAAGAAAACCATGAAAATATCCAGAGAAAATGTTAGGGGAACATGGTGAATGGTCAATGACTTTTCATCGGAAACTGCTGGGGCCAAAATCAGTGGAAAAGCATTGCTAAGGAACTAAAAGTTAAAAATATCAATCTCAAATTCTATACTCAATGAAAATACCCTTTAAGAATAAAAGTAAAAATGAAAGTATCTTATTTTAAAATAAAGTAGTATTAAGAAGATTCATTGCCAGCAGAAATTCACTACCACCAGAAATGTTAACACAAGACCCCCCAGGCTAAAAAGAAGTGATACCATATAAAACTCAGAGTTTTAGGAATGAATGAAAAGCCTTGAAAATGGTTAAAAAGAAAAAAGTATGGGCCGGGCGTGGTGGCCCACGCTTGTAATCCCAGTACTTTGGGAGGCGGAGACCGGAGGATCCCGGTTCGCAGCCAGCCTCAGCTCTCTCTCTCTCTCTCTCTCTCTCTCTCTCTCTCTCTACTTAGTGAGGCCCTCCACAACTTCGTGAGACCCACTTTCAAAATAAAGTATAAAAAATAGGGCCGGGGGTATAGCACGGAGGTAGGTAGAACGCCCCTGGGTTCAATCCCCAGTACCGCAAAAAAAAAAAAAAAGTATGGGGAGGAATATAGAAAGTTATATAGAGCCAACATATCATACCTTATTCTATATCTATAGATTCAACCAATTTTAGATTTAAAATATCCATAAAAAAGAGATGATTTAAAGTATAAGGGAAGATGTGTGTAGGTTACACACAAATACTGCACAATTTTAAGTAAGAGAATTGAGTATCCCAGATTTTGGTATCCACAGGGTCCTAGAACCAATTCCCAGCAGATACCAATGGATGAGTTGATTTCCTTTCAATTCATTAAAATCCATAGGAGAGTTTGAAGCAAACACTATAGTATTTGGAGTTATAGTACATGTAAATTTAGCAAACGCCATAGCCATAGCATAGAAAAAATAAAGAGACAAAGAATGTAACCTATATAATCACAAATTTACTAAATATTACATTAAAAGATAAATATTAGTTTATCAGTACTTACCTTAAAATAATATGCAATAATTAGTAAAAATAATCTGAGAGAAAGCAAAAACATGGACAGTGGAACAAAAACTAGATAAACGGAAGCAAGGAAGCTGAAAATCCATCCTATTGGCAAAAATTCATTACATGCTAATAGACTACACATGACAAGTAAAAGGTAGGTATTATTAAATGAGTTGAACATAAAGCAAGACTTGAGTGTATGCTATCTGTAAGAGACATATTTTAATATAAAACACATGGGATGAAGATAAATAGAAAGGATACAATGCAAACATTAAACCTAAAGAGAGCTGGTGTAGCTATGCTAATATCAAGCAAGATGGACTAGGAGCTAAAGAGTATTACTCCAATACCCATTCATGCTAAAAAACACTGCAGAGAATCAGAATAGAAGGAACATACCTCAACATCATAAAGGCAATATACGATAGGCCCACAGCCAACATCATATTGAATGGGGAAAAACTATGAGAGTTCCCCTTAAAAACAGGAATAAGACAAGGATGTCCACTATCATCACTCCTTTTCAATATAGTACTTGAGACTCTAGCCAGAGCAATAAGGCAAGATAAGGAAATCAAATGAGTGCAAATAGGAAAATAAGAACGGAAACTATCTCTGTTTGCAGATGACATGATATTAAACTTAGAAGACCGAACAAACTCAACCAAAAGGCTTATAGAACTGATCAACAAATTCAGCAAAGTGTCTGGATACAAAATCAATCTTAAAAAATTAGAAGCTTTTCTGTATGTCAACCATAAATCCACTGAAAAAGAAATCCAGAAGACATTTCCACTCACAATATCCCTCAAAACAATAAAATACTTAGGAATAAACCTAACCAAGTAGGTAAAAGATCTCTACAAGGAAAATTATAAAACATTGAAAAAAGAAATTGAAGAAGATCTTAGAAGATGGAAAGACCTCCCATGCTCTTGGGTAGGCAGAATAAATATCATCAAAATGGCCATTCTTCCAAAAATGATCTACAGATTCAATGCAATACTCATTATTACCAAGGTCATTCATCACAGACATAGAAAAATCAGTTCTTAAATTCATTCAGAAAAACAAAAAACCCAGAATAGCCAAAGTAGTCCTCAGCAACAAGAACCATGCAGGAAGCATCACAATACCTGACTTCAAACTATACTACAAAGCCATAGTAATAAAAACAGCATGGTATTGGCACAAAAGCAGACACATAGACTAATGGAGCAGAAAAGAAGACTCAGAAACAAATTCACATACTTACAGCCAATTGATTTTTGACAAAGGAGTCAAAAACATACACTGGAAAAAAGATAACCTCTTCAACAAGTGGTGTTGGCAAAACTGGTTAACCATATGCAGAAAAATAGAAATAAACTCCACTTTCTCACCCTGCACAAGAGTCAACTCAAGATGGATCAAAGGCCTGAAATTAGACCAGAGACCTTGCAGCTACTTGGAGAAGGCATAGTTCTAACTCTTCAACACATAGGCATAGGTAAAAACTCCTCAACAGGACCCCAAAGGCACAAGATATTAAAAAGAGGATCAATACATGGGATTGCATTAAACTGAAGATCTGTGCAGCAAAGGAAACTATCAAGAACCTCAACAGAGAGCCGACAAAATGGGAGAAGATTTTTGCCAGCTACTCCTCTGATAGAGGACTTATATCTAGAATATGCAGAGAACTCAAGAAACTCACAGTGAAAAAAACAAACAACCCAAACAAAAAATGGGCAAGTGAACTAAATAGACACTTCACAAAGAAGAAATACAAATGACCAATAAATGTATGAAAAAATATACAACATCATTAGCAATCAAAGAGATGCAAATCAAAACTAGCCTGAGATTTAACCTAACCCCAATTAGAATAGTTATCAGTAAAAACACAAACAACAACAAATGCTGGAGAGGATGTGGAGAAGTAGGAACTCTAATACCCTGTTGGTGGGATTGCAAATTAGTGCAACCACTTTGGAAAACAGTGTGGAGGATCTTCAGAAGAGTGGGAATGAACCTAACTTATGACCCAGCAATACCAACCACTTCTAGGCATCTACCCAAAAGAATGGAAACCAAACTACCAGACCAATGTATGGGTATCTATGTTTATAGCTGCACAATTCAAAATTGCCAAACTATGGAACCAGCCATGATGTCCATCAACAGATGAATGGATTACAAAATTGTGGGATATATACACAATAGAATTTTATGCAGCCGTAAAGAAGTACAAAATTACATCACTTGCAGGGAAATGGACAGAATTAGTGAATATTATGCTAAGCGAGATTAGACAGTCACAAAAAGTGAAAAGTCGTATATTCTCCCTAATATGTGGAAGCTAGGGAGAATAGGTCATAGGAGGGACTACAGACAAGAAGGAGAAAACCTTAGATAAGTAAAGAAGGCGAACTAACTGAGGGAGATGGGAGGGGGGCAAGAGGGAAACACCCTAATACATATGATGTACATAGACAAACTTATCAAAGTCAATCAGTCTGCTGAGCACAAGAAGGTTGGAAGGGGGAGGGAATGGGAGGTGGGAATTGGGGAAGGGCTAAATGAGCAATGTGTGCATGTATACTTCTACTACCCTGAAACTCATCAATATGTATGATTACAATGCACCAATAAATAAAAAGTAAATAAAAAATATAAAATAAGAGTATTACTAGAAATAAAGAGGCATACTTCATAACAATGGGATGATCAATGCACCAGAAAGACATAACAATCATAAATATGTATGTGCCAAATAACAGAGCTTCAAAATACATGAGGCACAAAAAAAAGATGAAATTGAAGGAAAACATCTGTAATTCCACAATTATAGCTGGAAATTTTGCCAACCCTCTCTGAGCAACTGATGGCATAATAAAACTAAATTTATAGGTAGTCTGAAAAACATTTGACCACCTTAACCTGATTGTTATTTATGAATTACTGTACCCTACACTACAAAACATATAATCTTTTCAACTGCAAATGCAATATTCATTGAGATGGATCATATTGTGTCATAAAACAGGTCTCAAATTTTGCAAAATGATCAACCATCAATGTAGGGTCAGGACACCTGAATGCAGCCATTTTACAGCTGATTGACTTTGGGAAGCTCGTATTATCTCTCTGAGAAGTCATTTACTCATCTTAGAGATAACAATACCCTCTATCACCAAGGTTTGTTTTGAAGATTGGAATATAATGAAAGTGAAA
This sequence comes from Glis glis, assembly GCA_004027185.1. Lineage (NCBI taxonomy): Eukaryota > Metazoa > Chordata > Mammalia > Rodentia > Gliridae > Glis > Glis glis. The sequence continues at coordinate 3,174 of PVJS01061690.1, read as the reverse complement.
GATCTAAATTAGTGTCTAGGATGCAAGTGGAACTTAAGAAATATTTATTAAATTACTTAAATGAGAATTCTTTTCTATTCTCACCAGTGCCTAAATCTAGGTGAGAAATGAATACCTAATAACACTAACTGGCATGCTAAAGAGTAAAGGTAGGGGGTCTTTAATAGTATTATTCAGGAAGCAACACAGCCTTTTGCATGTATTCCTCAGCTAAGATTCCAACTCAAAGAAAACTCTTCCTAAGGGGTAAAAAATCTTCCTGGTCATATCTGTGTTATCAGAAACCAACAAAAGAACACACATTCAAGATAAATTGAAAGCTGCAGGGTTGGACAGATGAGCAGAAAAGCCAGTCCTGAGGTTAATAGACATATTGGGCAGCCAGAACTTTGCAGAACATTAACAGGAAGCCAAATTACTTTATCTGTTAAGGTATTAGAGTTAACTCTGATTACTTGTTGATGCAAAGAGAATTTGGGGCAACTAATAATGTAAATAATGACTATCACAGTATCAAAATATTATGTAAGGATGACATGGAACACATACAAGTGAGATGAGGAGGACAAGATAATACGAAGAGACGTGCCATTCAAAAAAATAGGTTATTGCCTTAAAGTACCATATTTGGAAAATAAGAAAGTAACAGCACTGATCCCAGAAAACACTCTATGCTATTCATTGTTTATTTCATATGCTTACATGAGTATCAATGAATATGAAAAAATATATGATATGTTCTTTCCTAAATAATGTTCATATTCAAAATACTATTTCTGTTCTCTTAGAAAATTCCCAAGACAGGGAATTCAGCCTATTATAGATATCTGGATATCTGGCCTTGCTGAAAACCTAAAACCTGGAATGGAAAAGGGAAAAGGAGGAACAAAATATCTTTACAATGTTTCTTTCTTTCTGCAGGTGCTACACATGGCAATTTACATTTGCCAAAAGTGAATTTGCTAATAGGAAATAGTATGTTTCTATTCCAGAGTCAGGCCTGACGTCTCCTACTTGAGCTAAATTATGAACATTTAGCATTAATAACAAGACACTAAGGCTTACATATGAACCAAAATTTCCTGATGTTTCCAGAAATTTAAGTGTACAATGCAATCTCTACTCTGCTATGAAAAGGATAATTACATCACATACATGCAACCTCTGAAAGACCTCAAGAAAATACATATACATCAACCTGTCATGCTTTTATTTCTTGATAAGTCAAATCTCATTCCCAATGTTTTACAAAGTGCTGAGCATATTACCACCCACTGTATAAGTGTAAAATAATATTAGCTTCAGAAATGTCTCAGGCTCTATCTATAACTTTGCAAGAAATCAAGCCCATGCCGACTTCTTCATGAATCTGAGTTATCTACTCAGTGGGAAAATTATAATTCTACCATAAAAGTTTTATTCTAAATACACACACACACACACATACACACACACACACACACACACACACACACACACACACACACATTACTATTAATAATTTATTTCCTGCTAGTTAGAAAATACAGATTTAAGTGACTAGTCATAAGCAAAAGAATACAGTTCTGTCATTCAGGCCTGTATAGCATATTTACCATATGTCAGCAATTTGAAAATTGTCTTTGAAAACTGTCAGTGGATTTCCATCTAAAATATATATAGCCCATCATTATGTTCTACATCAAATATAGGTCCAAAATTACAAAATATTCCTTAAAGATACTAATGGAAGGCAAAAGGATTTTAATGTTATGCCACTCACCTGCTGGATGTAAAATAAAGAGGACTTTCACAAATACAGTCAATGGGAGAAAATTAATTTTTTTGCTTGAGCTTAAAAGTCCACAAAAATTGCTTGATGTAATTAACATGGCTACAAGAAATTCATATATGTAACACCAAGAGACCACACCGGCAAGAAGTAACCATAGATGTGTAGCTATATTTAAGTGTAAATATCAGGCAATCTAAGGACCAGGGCCAGGACCATGTTAATTAGGGACTCCACAAGTAAAAGTAAATACAGTAAGCCAAGGGATAGATTATAGATCATTGACTGAGCATTTGAAACAAGCCTACAGGAAGTACAATCAAAAGGAGCATTTCTGTATGGAATAGCATCGTCTATGCATAGATAAAATGCTATGGAGTTTTATAATTGCCCTTTATAACTTGGAGGAAAGAGGTGAAGAAGACTTAAATACCTGCCCAATTTCACACATAACTAGGCTGTTATAAAGTTGAAACTATAACCCACTGAAGAGAACATTTTACAGCTTTCAAATATCTGAAATATATCTGATGTGGTATATAATTGTTGCTTCATGCCGAGCTGCCATTTTGTTCTTATTGTAGGACAGTTAAATAAAAAAATACCAAGTGCATTACAGGCCTTGGATTTTCTTAAGAGCACCACCATTGCAAATGTGTATGTCAGCAGTGAACATGGCACTTTCCTCCCATATTCCCACTGCTTTTGTTTTGAAAAAGTCACGCGGTTTCACCATAGATGAGCCCTTAAACAAAGGAAAATGCACACATTTTCTTTTCATGCTTTAGTTCAAGTGGCATTAGGTATATAATTACTCAAAAATATACTGCTTTTGCACATTCTCCAGTAAATGCTTTCTTAATATTTGCCTGAAAGAAACTCTATATAGCTTTTCTATTTCAAAAATGAAATTTCATTTTTAGCAAATCAACCAATACAGTGTTTTGCCTATAATGAAAATGGTGAAACCACTTAGATGTAGAACTGAATTATGATACTCTGACACGATAAGATCACTTTGTTTATACTGCCCCAATTCATTACATTTTAAAGATTGGTAGTCAAAAGAAGTCTGGTAAAGAAATAGAAGAAAAATAACATTTCTTATTATAGTAGAAGCATTGTGTTTAATGATTAGATCATTTTAGACATACAAATGAGACTATGCCCATATTAGCCTCCATTCACCAATCACAAATATTTATTTATTTATTTATTTATTTTTTTTATTGGTGCATTGTAGTCTCACTTCACAATGAGTATCAGTTTGGTGTTAACATACATGCACACAGCTCTTGGTGTCCCTCCCCCCGCTTCCCCCCCCGCCTCCCCCCCACATGTAGCACTGAGAATGATGTTGGTATAATCTCACATATACACATTGTTTATGACAGTAATTCCAT
>PVJS01061689.1:0-10918 GCA_004027185.1 Glis glis | reverse complement strand
GTACCGGGGATTGTACCCAGGGGCGTTCTACCTCCGCGCTACACCCCTGGCCCTATTTTTTATACTTTATTTTGAAACCGGGTCTCACGAAGTTGCGGAGGCCTCACTAAGTAGAGAGAGAGAAAGAGAGAGAGAGAGAGAGAGAAAGAGATGAGGCTGGCCGCGAACCCGGATCCTCTGGTCTCCACCTCCCAAAGTACTGGGATTACAAGCATGCACCACCACGCCCGGCCTTTATTCTTTATTTTGAAACAGGGTCTCACTAAGCTGTGGAGGGCCTCACTAAGCAGCTGGGGCTGGTGCGAACCTGCAATCCTCCTGTCTCAGCCTCCCAAATACTGGGATTACAAGCATGTATCACCACGCCAGGCTCCTATTTTTTATTTTGAAACAGGGTCTTGCTAGGTTGATGAGAGTCTCACTACTTGCTGAGGCTGTCCTCGAACCTGCAATCCTCATGTCTCAGCCTCCCAAGTACTGGGATTCCAGGCGTGCACCACCATGCCGGGCTTCCCACTCTGGTCTTTATGACTTTGGTCCCAGATCGCACCAGGTCCCTTTAGCTGTATTTAGGCTCCTTCCCGGGGAAATGGTTCCCTCCTCAATCTTGGTTCCGGTGGCCTGGCACGCTGGGGACAGCGGGCAGTGTGCCCCTCGCTTTGGGTTTGTGTGATGCTTCCTGGTGTTTGGATTCAGTTTCTGCGTCTTTGTGGGGATAGAACACAAATGACATCGTCTTCCCTGGATCCTATCAGGTGACATGCAACTGCAACTTCTCATTGCGGGCAAATGGGGACAATGCGCGCTCCCACCCCACAGAGCTATTACAGGGATTAACAGCCTCGGCCCAGGCCTGGCTTCTGTAACTCCTCCCTCCCCTGCACCTGGAGGGAGGGCCAGGCACCCCAGGGAGAAGAAGACACACAGGGCTGCCACGCGGCCCAGACCTGTCTCCTGTCCCAGTCCTCGCCCTGTGTCCCAGAATCGCCACCCAGGATGTGCAGAGACACACGGATGCAGAGGAGCCTGGAATTCTGGTCGGACCAGGCTGCAGGCCTGTTGCTGCTGGCTCAGCCCGATCCCCTAACTGAGTGATGGAGCGGAGGCCCAGAGAGGTCAGGGGCCTCCCTGAGGCACACAGCCACCCGGCCTGCGGGGCTGGGGCGCCGCACCCTCCGCACCTGCGATTCCCAACCAAGAGTCGACTGGCCCCCGAGGGGACCTGTGGCAGTGTCTGCAGGCATTTTTAGTTGTCACATCTGGGGGAGAGGGGGTGCTGCTGGCACCTAGCAGGTGGAGACCAGAGAGGCTGCCAGCAGCCTATGATGCACAGCTCAGCCCCGAACACAAAGCGATCCCACCCCAAAAGCCAGTGGTGCTAAGGCTAAGAACCCCCATCCACACTGAACCCATGGCTGCCGGCAAGGGGCTGGGGACACTGACTCTTCTGCCACTTGCTTGCGTGTGTGTGTGTGTGTGTGTGTGTGTGTGTGTGTGTTACTGGGGATTGAACCCAGGGACATTCTACCTCCAAGATACATCCCCAGCCCTCTTTTATTTATTTATTTTTGAAACAGGGTCTTGCTAGGTTGATGAGAGTCTCACTACTCGGTGAGGCTGTCCTTGAACCTGCGATCCTCCTGTCTCAGTCTCCCAAGTACCAGGGTTACAGGCATGCACCACTGTGCTGGGCTTAGTGAAACCCTATTTCAAAATAAAATAGGGCTGGGGTTTAGCTCAGAGGTAGAATGCCCCTGGATTCAATCCCTAGTACCACACACACACACACACACACACACACACACACACAAAAAAAAAAAAAGAAGGAAGGAAGGAAGGAAGGAAGGAAGGCAGGTAGGCATGAATCTATGCTAATGAAAATAAGTGAATAAACTGGTTGCAGTGGTGCACACCTGTAATCCCAGTACTTGGGAGGCTGAGACAGGAGGACCACAGATTCAAGGACAGCCTCAACAACTTGGTGAGAGCCTGTTTCAAAGTAAAACATAAAATAGGGCTGGAGGTGTAGCTTGTTTCAAAGTAAAACATAAAATAGGGCTGGAGGTGTAGCTTGGAGGTAGAACACACGTCTGAGTTCACCCTCTAGTGCCACCAGCCAGAAAGAAAAGAAGTAAATAATTCAAAGTTTGATGGTGTTCAAGATATTTACATAGTTTCAAAGTTCCTCCCCTCACATAATTAATGGCAATGGGGGGGGGGGAAGCAACATTACAAAAGAGAAGCTAGCGGCAAGAACCTCCTCCGTCCAGTGGAAATGTTCACGTCAGCAATGGGACCAGAACACAGCATCCCGTCTGCCATCTTCCTGCAGAGACACATGACCAGACCCACACCACCACATGCTACAACACAGCCAGCCTGGTCCAGTGTGATGTCCCACGCTGTTATCCCAGCACCTGGGAGGCTGAGGCAGGAGGATCGCAGCTTCCAGAACAGCCTCAGCGACTTAGCTAGTGAGACCCTCAGCAACCTAGTGAGACCCTCAGCAACCTAGCGAGACCCTGTTTCAAAACAAAAAAAGTTAAAAATAAGGGGGGGGGGCATGGTGGCGCATGCTTGTAATCCCAGTACTTGGGAGGCTGAGGCAGGAGGATCGCAGCTTCCAGGACAGCCTCAGCAACTTAGGTAGCGAGACCCTGTTTCAAAACAAAAAAAGTTAAAAATAAAAGAGGGGGCTGGGGTGTAGCTTGGAGGTAGCATGCCTCTGGATTCAGTCCCCAGTACCAAGAAATAAAGTAATAAAATAAAATAAAATAAAATAGGCACATAAATTATGGTAGGTCCACACAATGACAGTTGCAGATGTACCCAACAACCTGGGTGAGTATTGCAGTTCCAATATCCAATCAAAGAAGCCGGACGCCAAGTGCCTATCGTGACGTTCCATTTACCTGAAAGACAGAAACAGGCCAAACTATCATTTGCTGTTAGAAAGCAGGACAAAGCCGGCGTGGTGGCGCACGCCTGTCATCCCAGTAGTTGGGAAGCTGAGACGAGAGGATCGCAGGTTCAAGGACAGCCTCACCAAGTAGTGAGACGCTCATCAACTTAGACCCTGTTTCAAAATAAAAATTAAATAGGGCTGGGGGTGTAACTCAGAGGTAGAATGTCCCTGGGTTCAGTCCCCAGTGTGGAAGGAAGGAAGGAAGGAAGGAAGGAAGGAAGGAAGGAAGGAAGGAAGAAGGCCAATGACCCCCGTAGGTGTGGGGAGGGGCCCGGGGGACACCGGTGAGTCCGCGCCAGGGAAGGGCCCAAGCCGCACACCTGTGCCGCGAGCGCTGTCCTGCGCGTGCCTGTGCACCCACTGAGGGAGAAAGACTTGAAGCACTGTGACTTCCATGAGGACAGCCGCCCGAGGGCAGGGGGACAGAGTGGGGGGGGGGACAAGGGGATCAAACGGAACACAATGCGGTTCTTGCAAGGACCAACGACAGCCGTGCCCTACGACTGGAGAGCGTGATTAGCTCCACACCTGAGCGTCCAGGATAAAGGCAGGAAAGGACCCAATGTCCACTCATCCTGACCCCCGTGGAGGCCAGCAGGGCGAGCTGGGTTGGCCCACCCCATGGAGCATGGGGGACCTGCCCGGGCTCCTGTCCCCTGCCCCAGTCCTCTCTCCTCCACAGCCCACTGACCCCGCCGCCGGCTTCTCCCAGGAGTCCCCCCCCAGTCACCTCCGTCCCTGTCAGGGCTCCAGGGCTGGGGCAGGGATCTGGTGACAGCTATAAAAATAAAAGCTCGCCGGCCCAGCTCCCTGGCCTCCAGACTCCCCTCAGAGAGCTCTCAGCCGGGCTAGCCTGGGGCGGGCTGGCAAAGGCCCGGGCACCGCAGCCAGCCAAGGTCCCGGCGGGGCAGGTGCTGGAGACGGCGGTGTGGGGCAGAGGGGTTATTCGGGGTGGTACGGGGACCTGGTCCCAGCACAGCTGCCAGCGTGCTCCGTGCTCCGTGAGCTGCTGCTGGGCCTCACCCTCTCTGTTTCCCGACTCGGTGGACCGTGTGTGAGGGCCGGGAGGGCGGGAACGGCTCGCAGAGGTTTCTGTGCGGCCCAGGAGCCTGGCCTGAGCGGGCCTGGCTTGAGCGTGGCCTGTTGTGCCCTGAGGTTTCAGAGTCACGGGGAAGACGCCTGAAGACGGGAGCGATGTTTCCATGGCAGATGCCCTTACATATTTCTTCTATAATTAAAATGAGCTGGCCAGGCATGGTGGTGCACACCTGGAATCCCAGTAGTTAGGAGGCTGAGACAGGAGGATCACAGATTCGGGGACAACCTCTCAGTAACATAGTGAGACTCTCAGCAACCTAGTGAGACCCTGCTTTCTTTTATTTATTTATTTATTTATTTATTCATTTATTTATTTATGATTGAAACCAGGGGCATTTTACCTCCGAGCTACACCCCCATTTTTTATTCCTATTTTTTATTCTTTTTATTTTTGAAACAGGGTCTCACTAAGTTGTGGAGGGCCTCACTAAGTAGCTGAGGCTGGCCGCAAACCCGGATCCTCCAGTCTCAGCCTCCCAAGTACTGGGATTACAAGCATGTGCCACCACGCCCGGCTGAGACCCTGATTTCAAACAAAAAATAAAAAAATGCTGGGAGTGTAGCTCAGAGGTAGAATGCCCCTGGGTTCAATCCTTAGTACCAAAAAAATAAAATAAAATAACCGAGCCAGGCATGGTGGTGCACATCTGTAATCCCAGTACTTGCGAGGTTGAGACAGGAGGATTGCAGGTTCACAGCCAGCCTCAGCAACATAGCGAGACCCTGTTTCAAAATAAAAACTAAAAAGCGCTGAGCATGTAGCTCAGAAGTAGAGTGCCCCTGAGTTCAATCCCCAGTACCACACACACATAAAAAAATAATAATTAAAATGAATCGAAGCAATCCTTCCACCACATCTGATGGAAATTCTTTTTCCTAAGCCCAGGGCTCGCTTCTGCGCGCGTGGGCAATGGTGGTGGCAGGACGTTGTCAGACACGGAAGCTCCGCGGAGAAGCTCGGGTCACAGAAACAGCTCATATGGGTTGATTCCGTTTTGGCGAGTGTATCAGTTAGAAACAGATCCAGCTGCCAGGGACAGGCAGCCAAAAGGACAGAGGCTCCAATAAGCCGAGATTTCTTTTCCTCTCATGTAAACAAGCCCAGGGCAAGGCAGGCAAGGACTGGTGGGGCTGTTCCACCATCAAGAACTCCAGCGCCTGTGTCTTCTGGTTCCACCATTCGGTGTGAAGCATGTGGCTTCCACCCTTTACCATTTGTCTCGTGGTTCGAGATGGCCCCTGCAGCTCTGGCCATCACGTCTGCGTTCCAGGCAGGAAGTAGGAAGAAGCAAGGGATGGGGTACAACGAAGAAGGAAGGCAAAGGAAAGAGCCGACCCCTTTGAAGACCTTCCCTGGAAGCCCAACCTACGACTTCTACTTACATCTCATCAGTCATCCCTAGCTGCAAGAGAAGCTGGGAAATGCGGCCCCGCCACAGGGCATGTGCCCCTACCACAGAGGGCGCCCTTCAAAGGGAGAAGGGAAGGGGCAAATGGTCAATCAGCAACCATTGCCGAAAACACTAGAAGGAAGTTAACCACTCCCATGTATGGAGACCTCACTCTGTAGATGTGAATTAACCAGTCAAATCTTTACAAAGCACTCAGGAATTTTATTATCTCATTGTTACAGACAGGGCAAATGAGGCCCAGAGAGACTCATCCACTTGCTCAGGTCACACAGCCGGGAGGTAGCGGACTCGGACATGGAAGGCAGGCAGCCTGATCGCGCCCACGAGTCTTAACCCACTTGGTCCCTCTGAGGCAGGTAGGTGCTCAAATTATCCCACTTAGTAAGCAAGGCCACAGAGGCACAGAGGGGTGAGGTAACACCCCTACGGCCACACAGCAAGAGTTAGCAGGTTTATGTCTCGGGAATTGGAATTATGAGTGTTTTCTATTTCCTTCTTTTATTGATACTCCACATTCTCCAACCCTCCCACCACATCCGTGCGTTACTTGGGAAACCAAATCAAAAGAAAACACCCCAGCCGGGCGTGGTGGCGCGCGCTCGTAATCCCAGTACTTTGGGAGGCGGAGACCGAAGGATCCGGGTTCGCGGCCAGCCTCAGCTCTCTCGCTCTCTCTCTTTCCCTGTCTCTCTCTCTCTCTCTCTCTCTCTCTCTCTCTCTCCTTAGTGAGGCCCTCCGTAATTTCGTGAGACCCGGTTTCAAAATAAAGTATAAAACATAGGGCCGGGGGCGTAGCGCGGAGGTAGAACGCCCCTGGGTTCAATCCCCGGTACCGCAAAAAAAAAAAAAAAAAACACCCCGGTGGGGGCAAGGGGTCCAGCCTCCCGCCTGCTCCCCCACCCCCACCCGAAGGCCGCCAGGAGATCGGGCCCTGTCGCCCCGTGCCGGCCGCTGCCCTCTCCCCTGCAGTCACAGCTTCCAAAAGAACTCTCCCTCCCTTGGCCGCCAGCCTGTGTTGCTGCGGTCCCCTCCCGGCATGCCCTGCCCCTCTTCCTGCCTGGCGACAGTGCCCATGGCTGCAGGGCCCGGGTCACAGGCTACCATCCCCACCGCGCTGCCGCGCCTGGGCAGGCGGCCTCTCTGCACACTTCACCCACTGCCCTCTGCCTCCTCCTGAGGGCTGAGGGGCCTGTCCCATGCCGTCAACACACTTATCAAGGACTTTCTGGGTGCCAGGCCTGGCAGGGACACCCACTCTCTCAGCCTCAAAACAACCTCTGCCCCGCCCCGCCCCGCCCCTCGCTGCCCCCTTGAACACCCAGCTCGGGCTGCCTCAGGACCTTGGCACCTGCTGTCCCTCGGCCTGGGGCCCCCTGAGGACACCTCCCCAGCACCTTCCACCCCTCCCCCACTTCCTTCTCTTCAAAGTCTTTATCACAATCGGAACAAGCTTGCCAGGGTGCCAGCGAACATCACCCGTCTCCCCATCTGACATCAGCACTGGGACAAGGCCCACCTCAGGCCTGTCCTGTTGATGATAGGCACCCTGCCGTCACAGGTGAGGAGGCCCAGGCCCAGAGAGGCCAAGCACCTGGCTTGGCCTCCAGCAGCCAAGGACAAAGCTCAGAGCTGCTTTTTCTTTTCTTTTCTTTTTCTTTCTACTTTTTTTTTTTTTTTTTTGCCCCAGCACCTTACCTCTTAGGTGTGGAGCCGCGAGGACCTGTCTGCGACCTCACAGTGTGGCCAGGCCAGCGGGGAAGTGGCTGAACTGGGGACACCAAGGGACCTGACTCAAATCCCAGCTTCACAGTTCTCTCAGAAAGGGCTGTCCCCACTCAGAGCCTCAGGTCCCCACCACCACCATAAAATGGGACTCTTGCCTTTCTGTCGTGTGTGTATGTGTGTGTGTGTGTGTGTGTGTGTGTGTGTGTTACTGGGGATTAAACCCAGGGGCATTCTCCCTCTGAGCTACACCCCCAGCCCTATTTTATTTTTTATTTTGAAACAGGGTCTTACTAAGTTGCAGAGGATCTCCCTAAGTTGCTGAGGCTGGCCTCGAACCTACGATCCTCCTGTCTCAGCCTCCTGAGTACTGGGATGACAGGCGTGCACCACTGCACCCGGTGTCTTTTTGTCCTGGAGGACACCAGGAGGGGCCCAAACACAAAAGGCTGGGGCCCCAGAGAGCCCCGGCCCGGCCCCCGCTGGCCTCCCCTGGGCACACCACCCATGCCTCCTTCACTCTCCTGCCTGTGGCCAGAGCCAGTGGTGCCACCGACATTCTGCAGGAGGGGTGGCGGGCCAGGCAGCAGGTACCTTTGGGACATCACTAGGGTCAGCCAGACCAGCCAGGCCCAGAAAGAACTTGGGGAGCGCTGGGAAAGCGGGACCGGGAGACAGAGCCCCTGAGAGGTTTGGGGCCACTTGCAGGTTCCAACCTAAGGTGGGGATTCAGGTCTTGGTCAGTGACTTCGCCTTTCTGTGCCTCAGTTTCCCCATCCGGGAGGGCGATAGCAGCACACACATCGTTGGGTTTTTATGAGGATGAACATAAAACACAGGATCCCAGCTGGCGCACAGCGAGCACCAGGTACACGTGACCCGTCCCCGCTCGGCCTCCCCGGCCCAGGCAGGATGCGCCTCCTGGGAGAGGCCTTCGGAGACCTGGCCACCCCTCCCCGCCCCACTCTCCTTCCTTCAGAATCATGTCCCCACCTGTCACCGTCTTGTCCCAGATGCTGAGTATCTGTCTCTCCTTGTAAACTGTCACCTTCATCATTGTTACCACATGTCCCCTCACCTAGGAAAGGGGCTGGCACACAGCAGGTGCTCAATATGTGCTTGTCAAATAAATGGAAAATAAATGGGCAATAAATATCAAAGAGATGAAGGCAAAATAACCTCAAGTCTGAGCGGGGAACCTGAGGGGGGCAGAGGAAAACACTCTTCAGATGTTTAGAGACAGCAAGTTTGGCCAGGCAGCGGGGTGCAAACTGGTGATCCCAAAACTTGGGAGGCTGAGATGAAGGATCACACTTTTGAGGCTAGCCTTCACAACTTAGCGAGACCCTCAACCTAGTGAGACTATTTCAAAAATAAAAAAAAAATAAAAACAAACTGGGGGTGTAGCTTGGAGATAGAATGCCCTTAGGTTCAACCTCCAGAGCAATAATAACCAAAAAAAGGTCAAAAAGAGAGAGAGCAGTTTCCCTTCCTGTGCCAACTTCTGCCATTCTGAGCTGTGCAACCTTAGCCAGGATACTCATCCTCTCTGAGCCTATTTGGCAGGGAAAAGCTGGTACAGAAGTTACAGCCTCCAAAAGGCCGACGTGCCCATTCAATTGGGGAGCAGAGGCTGAGCGCGGGGTGCAGCTCCCGGCAGGGTACCCACTCTTCTCCTGGGAAAACCGCCAGGCCGTGCGTGGGACTCTGCGCGGGACTAGGAGGTGGGACGGCGCTTGCCAGCACTCCTGTCCTGAGTGGACATCGGTTGGGCTCCAGGCTCCCCACCTCCCGCTGGCTCAGCGGACAAAGCCACCAAGTGTGGTCGAGGACCCGCGAGGCCACAGGGCTGAGGGCTTGGAGCCACGCTGCGCCCTTGTCCCCGCTCAGCGCTCCGCGTCCGGCCGCACCCCCGGCCTCCTGGGCGCCCCCCAGGCCCTCTCCGACTTTTGGACAGACTGGTCCCTCCTCCCTGCGAGTCCTTAGCCACCTCGTGACCCATGGGGTGGATGTCACCCCATCGTGACGTCTCCCCAGGCCTTTGTCACGGCCCTGTCCACGGGGCTCCCGCACGGGGCCATGAGGCTCATGGTCGGGACCCATTACCTGGCTCCCGCAGCTCCCGGGGCTCACCAAGTGGGCTCAGCTTCACACCCCCTTTCTGCTGCCTCCAAATTGTGACACTGTGTGCCAGCCACCGCCCTCTGGGGTTTGGGGTGCCTAAACTTGGGGCCAGGCAAGGAGCCCTCTGGGAACAGCCCAGGCCTGGGGTGGGAGCAGGGATCTTAAACCAGCCTTACAGCCCGACTGTCCCCAGACACTGGGGAATCCGATGGAGCCCCATTTCCACCTGGACACCACCTCACTTCTGCAGCCCTCAAGTTAGCCACCAGGAAATGGGGGTGATGCCTCCATGGCAGGCCGTGCGCGTGGAAGGCAGCAGGCCATGAGCGTGAGGGAAGGAGAGGGGCTCCCCTCGCCCCTCTGCAAAGGAGGGGTGCAACAACCCCTCGACTCTCAGCAACAACAGGGACAGCAGGCGCTGGGGACATGTGCAACCCTCCCACTGGCTCTGACAGACCAAGCCACCTCCTCCTGGGCCTAGCCCAGGCTTTGCAGTGTGCTGTCTCGAGTACTGGGGATGCACTAAGACCACTGGGGCCGGCACCTGTAATCCCAGGACACTGGAGGCTGAGACAGGAGGATTGCAGGTTGGAGGGCAGCCTCAGCAACTTAGCGAGACCCTGTTTCAAAATAAAATGGGGCTGGGGACATCTTAGCAGTAGAATGCCTCTGGGTTCAACACACACACACACACACACACACACACACACACACACGACCACTGGACTGACCAGGGCTCTGGGGCCCCCCAGGCCGGCTGGCCATGAGGGGGTGGGTGTGCGTCAGTCCTCAGCTCTGCAGGGTGAGGGTGGAGGGTCTCCATGTCCCTCCCACTCCAGGATCCCACAGGGAAAGCACATCCGGGTCTCCAAAGGAAAAGGAAAGGGAAAGCTTCCCCTTCTCAAGCCAGTCTCGGGGGGCTGCTCCCAAGACCCCAGGCCCTTGGCAAGCCCACCTGGATGGACGGCCACCCCTGAACTCCTTGGGGCCGGGTGACGCCAAACCAGTTCCTTGACCATAGGAGTCTGACTGTCAAAAAGCGCCTCCTGGCTCTAAAGGCAGGCGTGGAAACAGTACCCGCTGTCCCGCGGGTCACTGTGAGGTCGAGAGGAGATGGGACAGGCCCAGGGTTCGCCTCTGGCAAAGGCCACACATACTCACACTGCACCGAAGGCCGGGTGCGGGATGCCAGGAGCCTCCCGGTGAAAAATAATAACAAGAGCAAGCGCTTATATAACCCCTCCCGCGTGCCAGGCACCGTCCACCGACATCCTCAACTCTCAGGAATGTTGCCCAGCGTGCCGGAGAGGGCAGCGGGACCACCAGGAAGGGAAGCCGGGGCTGAGGGCCAGCAGGGGAGGCCAGGCCTCAGTGTCCACAACTGGGCAAAGGGGTATGTGACAGGTTTCCTGTCCCTGTCCCAGGGGACGGGAGTCGAAGTGTAGGAACCTTGCCCCCACTTCCTGCTACCTGGCCCAGGCTGAACAGGGACATACAAACCACCCACACAAACAGACTCACCCACACACACACACACACCCAGGCTCCCCTCTTCACACACACACACACACACACACACACACACACACACACCCCA
>PVJS01061688.1:0-10922 GCA_004027185.1 Glis glis | reverse complement strand
ACACCCCCGGCCCTATTTTTTTATGCTTTATTTTGAAACTGGGTCTCACGAAGTTGCGGAGGGCCTCACTAGGTAGAGAGAGAGAGACAGGGAGAGAGAGAGAAACAGGGAGTGAGCTGAGGCTGGCCGCGAACCCGGATCCTCCGGTCTCCGCCTCCCAAAGTACTGGGATTACAAGCGTGCGCCACCACGCCCGGCTTAGGTAGAGCCCCTTCTAAGAGACTTTCTTGGAGATATGTGGAACTGAGCTTGATGAAGGGGCTGCCAGGCAAGCTGTTCCTTCCCTGAGCTGTCTGAATTGCCATTGCCGAAGATGGGACACATGGCCTGTCAGGAGAGGGCCTAAGGACATTGCTTTCTACCTGGGCCCATTCTCCTCACCCACGGATCAGAGGTGGGCAGAAGGGACTCCAGGGGAACTGGGATCCTAGTGGGAAGGCTCACAATAGGGATTCAGGTGGCATTTCCAGTTTATTAGAAATGATTTGAGGGGCCGGGCATGATAGCGCACACTTGTAATCCCAGTACTTGGGAGGCTGAAACCGGAGGATCCGTGTTCGTGGCCAGCCTCAGCTACTTAGTGAGGCCCTCCGCAATTTCGTGAGACCCAGTTTCAAATAAAGTATAAAAAATAGGGCCGAGGGTGTAGCTCGGAGGTAAAATGCCCCTGGGTTCAATCCCCGGTACTGCAAAAAAAAAAAAAAGAAATGATTTGAGGGAAGCCGGGGGTGGTAGAGCATGCTTGTAATCCCAGTACTTGGGAGACCAGATGATCCAGGTTTGTGGCCAGCCTCAGCTACTTAGTGGGGCCCCCCTGCAACTTAGTGAGACCCTGTTTCAAAATAAAGAATAAAAAAATAGGGCTGGGGGTGTAGCTCAGAGGTAGAATGCCCCTGGGTTCAATCCCAGTACTGCAAAAAAAAAAAAAAAAAAAAGAAATGATTTGAGGAATAAAAAATAGGGAGAGATTAAAGATGGTGGGATAGAGGGAGACAGTGTGCTTCAGGCGCTCTGAGACTAGGAACTCAACCAGTGGGAAGACTGCTTCTTTTTTTTTTTGAACCCAGGGGCATTCTACCTTTGAACTACACCCCCAGCCCCATTTTTTATTCTTTATTTTGAAACATGGTCTCACTAAGTTGCGGAGGGCCTCACTAAGTAGCTGAGGCTGGCTGCGAACCTGTGATCCTCCAGTCTCAGCCTCCCAAGTACTGGGATTACAGGCGTGTGCCACCACGCCCAGCTGGGAAGACTGCTTCTTGACAAGGAAA
The DNA here is from genome assembly GCA_004027185.1 of Glis glis. Classification (NCBI taxonomy): domain Eukaryota; kingdom Metazoa; phylum Chordata; class Mammalia; order Rodentia; family Gliridae; genus Glis; species Glis glis. Next base: position 9,651 of record PVJS01061688.1, on the reverse strand, counting down.
GAAAAGCAGCCAAAACTCAACAAAACAATGACAGTCGAAATGCAGTGGAATAGGAGGCAGCAGAGAGAGCAGAGGACTGTAAAGAGCTTCACGCATCTCACCTGGTGAGCGGAGAGCAGCGGCGGTGGCGCCATCTTAGAGGCCATGCCAGCACTGTGGCTCTCAGAGACCTCCAGCAAAGGAGCAGCAGATCCCTGTGAAACCAGCGACTACAGGCCTTCATCAAACACAGTCAACTCCGGACCATGATGAAGCTCAAGTTGGACCAGACCCGCACCTACGACGGAGACGGCTACAGGAAGCAGGCAGTGTTTGCTGCTTCCACAGCAAGAGCGAGGAGCGACAAAGATGATGTAGCCCTGCCCAGGAGCACCCCAGCACTGAGGACACGGGCAGGTGAGCCACGGCCCCCCTGGAGGACACGGGCAGGTGATGGAGAAAACCTCAGAGGAGTAAAGAAGGCGACCTGAGGAAGATGGGAGGGGAGAAGAGGGAAACGCCCTAATGCACAGGACGTACAAACACAAATATATCAAAGTCAACTACTATGCTGAGCATGAGAAGGAGGGAGGGGGAAGGGAATGGGGTGGGAATTGAGGGAGGGCTAATTGACCAATGTGTGCATGTATACTTCTAACATCCTGAGACCCATCAAGATGTATGATTACAGGTTTTTTTGGGGTTTTTTGTTTTGTTTTGTTTTTGCGGTACCCCGGTTAAGATGTATGATTACAATGCACCAATAAAAAAAATACAAAAGTTATTTGAGCCGGGCCAAAAAAAAAAAAAAAGAAATTATTTGAAAGCCAGGTGTGGTGGAACACACTTGTAATCCCAGTACTTGGGAGGCTGAGAACAGAGGATCCAATTTCGCGGCCAGCCTCAGCCTCACCTACTTAGGCCCTCCACAACTTAGTGAGACCCTGCTTCAAAAATAAAGAATAAAAATAGGGCCTGGGGTTTAGCCCAGAGGTAGAACGCCCCTCCTGGGTTCAATCCCCAGTATTGCAAAAAAAAAAAAAAAAAAAAAGAAATGATTTGAACACCTGCCTCTTTCCTGCAAACAGAGCTCCTCAAGGGCCCGTCTCACAGTCTCCTCTGGGCCTGGCACTGAGGAGTGGGATGCTCTGGATGAAGGAGGATGAGCCATCCACGCATGAGCAAGATAAGCAGAGGCAGCGCAGAGGCCTGCCTGTCTGGGGAGTACAGAGGGGCGAGAAAGCAGCATGTTTTGACTTGGATCCTTACAACTTGGAGAAACCATAGTTTCATTATTTTTTCTTGTCATAACAAGCCTTCAGAAGCACATAACTCTAATAGCAATGGGGCTTAATTAGCCTTCTTGGAGTAGCACATGGGTGGTGGGGTAAGGCTGGTGGTAAACATTTCTGATTTTTTACTGCCTCTTTTTCACAGAATGCAAGTACAGATCTGCACATTGCAACAGGAAAGGAATCATGCCGCTAAGGCTTCAGGAACATTCTATACCTTCTGGCCTTAGTCCTTTTTCCTGCTCTACCAAGAATCATGGCCAGCTGAAGACTACACAGCACACAGTGAGGTCGTGCAGGCCAGCCCAGGTGGGCTCCCGAGCAGGGCAAAAAGCAGGTTTCCTGTTCGTAGCTTCACGCCAGCCTGAAGCTTGTTGGGGAGCTGCTTGATCCCCCATGTTAGTGGGTGGTATAAACAAACTTCAGCCAGGAAGGAAAGCCTCTGCTTCTTCGGGCTTCCTTTCTTCCTCTTCCGTTTTGTTCCCTTCCCCCCACCCTGAGGAGTGGGGGCAAGGAGCCAATTTCCTGAGTAGCTCCTCATTGGATAGTAAGATAGGCCTCAGCAGCATGATAGCAAAAAGTGCATAGCAGGGCGTGGTGCCACACACTTGTAATCCCAGTATTTGGGAGGCTGAGACAGGAGGATCGCAGGTTTGAGGGCAGCCTCAGCAACTTAGACCCTGTTTCAAAATAAAAAGTAAAAAAGGCTGGCGGTATAGCTCAGATAGAATGTCCCTGGGTTTAATTCCCAGTGCCAAAAAAAAGAGTTCAGAGTCCCGTAGGCAGGTGCCAGCTCTCCAGCCTCTCTGGAACAGTTGAAAGCATGGTACAATGTCATCCAGACTGCCCTCCGTCTGTCATCCTTCCTCACTCTCCTCTACCTTCCGACGACGTCCCTGATCTTGCCTGTAGTCTGCCATTCTTCCTTGCTCCCATCTTCATCTGTGGATCCGGAGCCTCCTAGAGGCAGCTGCCAGGCTGACAGCATCGGCCCAGGTGAACTGAACTGTGCAAGGAGCTCTGCCCCTCCTCCCCTTCCTCTCCAGGTCACCTTGTCCTTGGTCCAGCTGGCTTCGGGGTGTAGCTTCAGGGGTCCTACCATCTTCTCATTCTTCCGGGATTTGCCTTCAAGTGACTAATCATGTCCAGCAATCCCACCAGTGATCTGCTCTGACGTGGCCTTTTCTTACCTGGGTAGATTTTTGAATGATTCCATTTCCCCTCTGGTTTTTTACAAGTGTCTGAGAGCACAGCCTGCAGAAGAAAGTGGACGTATGGCCAACCATCAGCTCCCTTCTGATGTGTGAATGGATTCTCCTCCCATTTGGCTTTTCTCCAAAATGGCTGACATGGGTCACATGTCATGCTAAACTGTGAAAAGGCATCTTCAGCTGGTGAAGCTCAGGGGGCCTGGGAACCCTTGCCAAGGCTACAAGTCCGTCCTGTGACTGAGGGAGCAGGAGCTGACCAGGAGGGAACAGCGCTCCTACCTGGAGGTAATGACTTCTCCTCGGTCCTTGCTACTCCCAGCAGAAAGAAGAAAGAATTCACGCACAAAGTGTGAATGGGGGAAGGGAAGAGGTTTATTTAGAGACGCAAAGGCACATGTAGGGAATGTGGTGATAAGAAAGAAAGGGGGGGTTACCCTTCAGAGAAAAATGAGTGCCACAGGCTGCTCCCCAGAGTTGCACGGGGCCTGGCGTTTTCCACGTGGCGAGTCTTATGTTCCCTCTGGATGCCTCCTTCCTCTGTGTTGTCTGCACCCTTCCCATGGGGAGAGGTCTAAGTGAGGTCCTCAGGGGGGTCAGCCTTCTGATATCTCAGCTTCAGGTCCCCCCAACTTACCCTATCTGCTCATCTGTCACTCGCTACCTAACTCCACCAGACACCACACAGCTGCTTTGCAAACTGATTTGTTTTTTCACTGTCACAAAGTATAGTCAAGTTTAGTGAATTTTTCTAAATGAGTAAGGACAGCTCATCAGCAACCTTTCCAGCCACCTGTGGTGGTACAGGCCTGTAATCCTAGTACTTGAGAGGCTGAGACAGGAGGATTACAGGTTCGAGGCCAGCCTCAGCAACTTAGTGAGGCTCTGTTTCAAAATAAATAATAAAACAGGCTGGAGGTACAGCTCAGAGGCAGAATGTCCCAGCACCACAAAACAAACAAACAAAAAACCCAGCCTTTCTATGAGGAGAAAGTGACTGCACCTCTTCCTATTACTTACTAGATCAGCAGCCTAAATATGGTGCTGCAGGAGCTACAGCTAAAGGCCTGGGGTACTTTTAAGCCTGGTGGTTGGTGGACCCCCTAAGAAGTGCAGGTGAGGGCTGGGCACGGTAGTACATGCCTGTGATCCCAGTCCTTGGGAGGCTGAGTCAGGATTGCAAGTTCCAGGCCAGCCTGGGCAACTTAGTGAGACCCTGTCTCAAAATAAAAAGGACTGGGGAGCTGGGCGTGGTGGCGCATACTTGTAATCCCAGTACTTGGGAGGCTGAGACAGGAGGATCCGGGTTTGCGGCCAGCCTCAGCTACTTAGTGTGGCCCTCCGCAACTTAGTGAGACCCTGTTTCAAAATAAAGAATAAAAAATAGGGCTGGGGGTGTAGCTCGGAGGTAGAATGCCCCTGGGTTCAATCCCCAGTGCCCCCCACACACACAAAAAGGGACTGTGGTGGCACATGCCTGTGGTCCCAGTACTTGGGAGGCAGAGGCAGGAGGATGGCAGATTTAAGGCCAGCCTCAGCTACTTAGTGAGAAGCTCGGCAACTTGGCAAGACCCTGTTTCCAAATAAAAAATAAGGCTGGGGGGGTGTAGCTCAGAGGTAGGACACCCCTGGGTTCAAGCCCTAGTTTAGCCAAAAAAAAAAAAAAAAAAGAGTTCAGGTGAGGGAAACACTTAGAGCACCATACGGAGAACCAAGTCCAAGTCTAAGCAGCAGCCCTGAAGGGCCTGCCGAAGGCCAGCCCAGGCGATAGGACAAATCAGCCAAAGTCCTTTGATTCAGGAGCCCAGTCTGGTTCAAGAAGAAGGAAATGGCCCCTGGGAAAAGGAATAAAAATGGGAGACTAAGTTGGAGCCCCCGGACATCCAGAGGCCAGCACCCTCCCTGGAGAGCAGGAGCCCCGGGCTGAATGCCAGGGGTGAGACTGGACGAGGTGGCTGTGTTCCTGGGGGTGCTCCTTGAGGAAACGCAACTGCAAGAACTGGAGACATGAAGGGCACCGCCAGCTCACACTTCCGGGTCCTCTTGGGTCCACTGTGCTGTGCCCTTGGTCACCAAGGCAGCAAAGACCCTGGAGGTCTGCTCACAGGCACGAATCCACTCCGAGGAGGGCAACTCCCCAGGCCCGCTGGCTGGGAAGGGCTAATTACCCCCACAGGAACCAGGGGCATGTTGATTTGAATCTGTGGAAAGCCACAGCTCCTGTGGTTTCTACAAAAACAAAAAATAAACATCCTTTCCCCCTTCCAAGTAGCCCGACCCATACTGACTGGTGTTTGTGAAGCCAGAAGAGTCTGGGCTGGGACAAGGTCGGCCCCCTGGCCTGCTCAAAGTCTCATGTGTGTTCTTCCCTAGGAAGAAGGGATGGTACAGAATCCCACATCCAAGGCCACCTCTGGAGAAACAACTAATCTTAGAGTCGCTGTGTGTGCTAGGCACTTGTGCTTGTGTTTTACCTACCTTAGGCACTCCACCCTTACAAACCCCCTCTCAGTGGGGCTGCTAATATCCTAACTTTGCACACTAGGAAATGGAGGCTCAGTGAACCCAAGGTCCCATCTGGGGAGTGGTAGGGCTGACCTGTGGAGGTGCCCTGTAGTCACCAAAAGCTCAAGAAACTGAATCAAATGCCCTTCAGCACAGGAGGACACAGAGCCAGGACCATCAGAACACAGCAGTGAGGCTCACCTCAGCCCAGCAGTGCCAGTGAGGCTGGACAGTCCAGCCTGAAGGGCAGCAGGCAAAAGCTCAGGAAACACCAGGAAGTGGGGGCTCAGCATTTCCTCTTTCTCTTGCCTGCTCCAGCCCAGAGCGTGGGAGGAACAGCTCAGAATGCCTCAGAAAAGGCCCTGGGCCTCCTCCCCACAACTGACGCCACTGGTCTATCGGGCTATCAGTGCTCACTGGGATCCCTGATTATTCCAAGCCAGGTTAGAACTGCTGACATCCTATGTGATGTATGTCTCATCATTAGGAGAATTAAATGGCATTGTAAAATAGGTCCAAGTTACTCAGGCCTTTCTACACAGTCGTGATCTATAAAGCCAGAAATGGTTTGGAATGTAGTCTGGATCTTCTAGGAAACGTTGTCCCTCAAGAAAGTACCTGAGGTTTGTGTAAGAAACCACGAGGCAGCCAGTCCTGAGTAGGGTACCCCTGAGTAGGGTACAAGCACTGGTCTGGAAACGGGGAGGAGGAGACAGCAAAAGTAAATTCTGTGGGCTCTCAGGTTAGTACAAAGGAAACCGGCAGCCTCCTCCATGGAGACAGTCGCTGGGGGCCATCGTTCAAGGTCTCTGAGAAACATCAGCTCCTCTTCCCCATCCCCAAGGTCACTGTCCAAGGGCCTTCTGGGGTGGCCTTCCAGCTTGTTTTAGGTAGCCCGACACACCTCCATTTTTCTCCGGGGGCCTTCCCGACCCCAGTGCTGTGGGAGTGTGCCTCAACAGGAATTCAGAGGGTTCCCATTACGTCTGCATGGTCTTGGAGACCCTCACGATGCGGCCCTGCCACCCAGCACCCTCACTCTCCTTCCTCCGAAGATCTTGCCCCTTGAACACACTCTGTTCATCTGCCTTTCCGACTCTTTTGCATCCTACGAGGCTACTCTGGGAGGCCTGTCCTCCCGATGATGCCCTCCCCCTACAGCACTCAGGTCACCCGAAGGAGAGTCCCCCCGCCCGAGTTCCCGTGGAGAGGTGTCACTGGCTCCGGGCCGAAACAACGCTGCGCCCCCTCACCCGCTTCTAAGGTCCAGTGACCGTCCATACTTGGAGTGTGCAACGCTGCGGCCAGGCCCCGCCGGGCTGGGTTTGCACACGCCGACCGCGTCGGCCGCGGAGGGCGCATGCGCGGGCGCCGGCGGCAGTTTCCCGGCGACCCCGAGGCTGGCGCGTGGACGCGAGTCTTCCTGGGTCCGCGGGAGCGCGCGCGGGGGGAGGCGTGTGCGGGAGCCGGACGCGCGGAGGGCGCATGCGCATCGGCAGGCGGCGGCGCCAGCCGAGCTGGGAGATGGCGGCGGCGGCGGCGGCGCCCAGAGTGTGAGCACCGCCCGGGAGCCGCCGGCCCGGGCGCAGCGCGACCCCGAACCCGCCCGCCTGCCCACCATGGGCAACGAGGCCAGCCTGGAGGGCGGCGCCGGTGACGGGCCGCTGCCTCCCGGAGGCCCCGGCCCCGGCCCGGGCCCCGGTGCAGGGAAGCCGCCTTCAGCACCAGGCGGCGGTGGACAGCTCCCCGCGGCGGGCGCGGCGCGGGCCAGCGTGGGAGCACCGCTCTCCGGCCCCGGCCCCGGCCCTGGCCCCGGCAGGTGAGCACGCGTCTCGGCACCCGGGGGCGGGGAGCTGCGGCCCGAGGTCGGGGCCGGGGCTTGGGACCCCAAGACCTAGTGGACGGCGGGGTTCGTCGTCCGGTTGCACTTTGAGCCCCGCCAGATTGGCGTGAGCCAGATGGTCGCCAGGAGCGGCCTGGCGTTTCCAGCCACCGCAGCTTGGCGAGGCAGGATGGCGAGCCCAGGGTCAGTTGGGGCCCGCAGACCGTTACTCCGTCACGATCCCCAAATTCTCTTCCCCCTCACGCCGGGGCCCAGCCGCTCAGGAGGGGCTTATGTAACCTTAGCCTGGTCCCTTCGCACAGGGGAGTGATGAGATGGAAACCGTCCTCCCCTTCTGTCAGTGTCTGCATGTGTCCATTGTGTTGGGCCAAGGAAAGCACAATGGGAGTGGCTGTCGGGGAGGATAAGTGTCACTGGGAGGAACGGAGAGATATGGAAATAGTTGAACCATGAACTCGGTTTTATGCTTTCCTTGGGCATTTAGTGGCTGTGATCATCTTTGGAGAAAGGAAAATTGCCCACTGGACATCCACAGGGCCAACGATACTAACAGGGTCATGTGCCTTCACCAAGGTTTAGTGAAATACTTTCAGATGAAGCAAAAATGCTATTGAATTATCTAGCATCAGATATCTTCTTGTTGCCTAATGATCTAAATTTCCATCTCAAGCCAGTGGAAAAGCTGAAAGCCATGTAGAATACTTTAAACAGAATGTATCTGATCAAATACTTCGAGACCAGCTTGTTTTAAATGTTTTCCAACCCATGATCTGCAGAAATAATAAAGTTGCAGTGAATGCAGTGGAGGGGAATGCCAGTATGTAAGTCAGTAGACTGAAAACTCGGGAAAACTCCCCAAGACATGACAGGAGAGAATGGAAGGTATTATTTTTACACCAAATAGTCCTGGAGAGTAGCACACCCCCCCCCCAGGGGGATTTCCAGCTGCATATGAGGCTGCCGATGTATGTTATTTTGCTTTTTCTCTGTGGGACCACATAAATTCAGAGGGAGCATGTATTTTTTCCCTTCTTCGGCTGCTCAACTGTGCCTCTCATGTGTCTAAGAAATAAACATTTCTTAGACAACTAACAGTGATGAAGGACTCTTAGTAGCCTGAAACCTGTCGCAAACCAAGTCATCCCGTGAGTATCTCTTTTAGAGGTGGGATTTGTCTATTCTACATTAGCTATTTACAGTAATGCAGTTGGATAGCACATGGCTCTTAGCACTGCGAACCCTGCCCATCTTGCTGTGTGTTGAGCTGCTGTTGGGTTTTAGCTTGAGGGAGACTCACCCAGGTTTCAGTGCTTTCCTCCAAGGGAAAGCTTCTACAACTGAATGGAAAAACACCTTGCAATTGGGAGCTGTCTATATGGGGAATTTCCCATTTCTCTCTTGGAATACAAACAGGATGCTCTGCTTATAGTTTATCAGATGTTGCAGAGCCAAGCATTTGAAAATTTGGAAAGACTTGGACTCAGAGGGAGAGGAAGGAGGCTAGTGTGTACTGCTCATATTCCTTCTTAGTGTTTCATTTCTACTCCATCTATGCATCCTGCTGCAGCGAAGATCCACCAACTGCTGTGGGTGAGGGGAGCCATGGGCGCCTGCTGGATTTGGCAGTCACACACTCTCTCACCTGGCTGTGGGCAGGCTTGCACATGGGCCTGTGGTGCTGAGGTCCTGCGATTATCAGGCTCAGGAGGTGAGCTGGCTCTTTTTCATCAAAGCTCAGGACTGGGGACCCTTAGGAGGTGGGATTTACTTTTCCAGCTGATATTTGGCTTATCACAGCACCTCAGCTGAGCAGACAGCTGCATGATCTGTCTGTCCCTCAGCATCGGAATGGCTTCTACTTCCTCTCACCAGAGTGGCTCAGGTACCTGATACCAAATTAAGCATATTCTGTGCTGAGATGCTGTTGTACAGATTGGCCCATTGATGGAGAAAAAGCCCTGTGGCATGTGCCTCTGGGCACTCAGGAAAGAGCACTGGCACAGGGACATGTTTGTTTCCAGCAACATTGTGAATTTTGGGAGTCAGAAACCTCAAGGAAGTGGGAGAGGGCCAGGTGAAGGGGTGATCATTTTGCTAACCCCAGAGGGGAATGGAGCTGAGATTCTGGGGGAGTTGGATTCTGGTTCTTTCCAATTGCCATATTACCTCTTGTCACCCCAGGCTGAATTAGTCTTTTCATCCTCATACCCAGCTGACGGGCTCTGTGAGGGGGTGGCTCCAGCATTCGCGGCTGAAAAGCCTGACTTGAATCCCCCAAGTAGCAGCGCTGCCACACCCGTGACATGGCCTCTGAGCTCATGGGGATGATAGGGAGCGTTGGGTACTGGGTAGCTGAAGGAAGGGCTTTCTGTTTCTGGTCTCAGGGTCACTGCATACGATCACGTAGGCTGTGCCTTTCCCAAGGAGTGGCAGATTGGGAGAAAGCTGAAGCCTGTCTCAGGCCCTGCTCTGCAAGCTGCGTGCCCGGCGGGGGCTGCACCTCTCAAAGGAAGGGCCTCTTGCTTTCATTCATTCTTCTGTCCACTTCCTTATGGAGATGTGCTGAGTGTACAATGGGGTGCACATGGTGATGGGACTTTACACCCATGACACACTGCCGAGCAAGACAGAACCTGATCAGTACCCCAAAGAGCACCTTTTTAGAATTTTTCACAAAGAGCCGGGCGTGGTGGCCCACGCTTGTAATCCCAGTACTTGGGAGGCTGAGACCGGAGGATCTGGGTTCGCAGCCATCCTCAGTTACTTAGGCCCTCTGCAACTTAGTGAGACCCTGTTTCTTTTTTTTTTTTTTTTTTTTTTTTTT
>PVJS01061687.1:0-10924 GCA_004027185.1 Glis glis | reverse complement strand
AAATTGTGGAGGGCCTCACTAAGGAGAGAGAGAGAGAGAGAGAGAGCGCGCGAGCTGAGGCTGGCCGCGAACCCAGATCCTCCAGTCTCCACCTCCCAAAGTACTGGGATTACAAGTGTGCGCCACCACGCCCGGCCTTATCCCTGTTTTAAAAAGGAAGAAACTGAGGCTTGGAGGGTTAAATATCTTGCCCGAGTTCATGCAGCTAGACTTATTTCTCTCCCCAATTTAGAATGAAAACTGCATGAGCGCATGGGTTTTGTCTTGATCACGGCTGCTTTTCCAGTGTCTAGGACACTGCAGCAAGGATGACCAGTTAATATTAGTAGAATCAGTGAAGTGGTGGGGTCAGGATTGTACCAAGTAGAGAGACCCAGAAGCTGCCTTTTTTTTTTTTTGGTACTGGGGATTGAACCCAGGGACACATTCTACCTCTGAACTACACCTCTAGCCTTTTTTTTTTATTATTTTTTATTTTTTGCGGTACTAGGGATTGAACCCAGGGGCATTCTACCTCCAAGCTACACCGCCAGCCCTATTTTTTATTCTTTATTTTGAAACAGGGTCTCACTAAGTTGCAGAGGGCCTAAGTAGCAGAGGCTGGCCGCGAACCCGGATCCTCCAGTCTCAGCCTCCCAAGTACTGGGATTACAAGCATGCGCCACCATGCCCAGCTCTACCTCTAGCCATTTTTATTTTTTATTGTGAAACAGGGTCTCACTAAATTGAGGAGGCTGGCCTCGAACCTATGATCCTCCTGTCTCAGCCTCCCCAGTACTGGGATTACAGGTGTGTGCCACTATGCCTGGCCAGAAGCTGCCTTCTTTTTTTTTTTTTTTTTTGATACTGGAGATTGAACCCAGGGGCATTGTACCTCCGGGCTACACCCCCAGCCCTTTTTTTTTTTATTCTTTATTTTGAAACAGGGTCTAAGTTGCGGAGGGCCTCACTAGTAGCTGAGGCTGGCCTCGAACCTGCGAACCTCCTGTCTCAACCTCTCATGTACTGGGATTACAAGCGTGTGCTACCACGCCCGGCTAGAAGCTGCCTTCTTAACCATCATGTTATTCCTGCTATGCCAAAGAAATACACTGATCCCCCACCTTTGTTCCAAAGATTCTTTGTGGCAATGCCCATCGTTTCCCATTGGGAACCAAGAGCCTCAGACTCTTCGTGGGCAGGGAGTAGGAATCAGGAGAGGAGGTACTTGGATCACTAAGGGGAACAGAGAATGAGGGAATCCAAAGGTTGTCAGGTCAGCTAAGTTCCTCTGGCCGGGAGCCACCAGGCCTATTTTAACCAGCCACCTGTCCACTTGTGTCTCTTCTAGCCAAGTCACAAGTTGCAAAGAACCTCAGACTCTGAACAGCCTCCTTATCCTGGTACCCAAGGCTAGGCAGAGAACATTGGAAAACCCCACCTGCCAGGCTGAATGAAGGGTATGGAGAAGGCCGAAGTGAAGGGCTGGGAGTGCAAGGTGAAGAAGGGACAAGGATGTCACCACCTCACCCTTCCAGCTCTCCTTCTACAAACTTCCTCTAGAGGTTATTTCTTAACACTCAGATCTCCCCATGCGAAGCCTGGCAATTCCCTCCTCTGCTCTTTTCTTCAAAGGCACAAACACTCTTCAGTCTATGCCTAGGCCCCAAGCCACACCAGAACCAGTCTCCTCCCTTGCAAACCAAAAGGCCCTCTCTCCCCCTTAATCCCAAGGCATCTGCCCTTCTTTTCTCCCTGGGCTGTGATGAGGGCTAAAACAGCTCGGATGTCTTGCTCTGCTATCTCGGGTTGCATATGCTGGGCATGTAGGGAATGCTTCAAGCATCTGCCAGAAAGGGGGTGGCGGAGGAAAACAGATTGGAAGACAAGGGAGGACAAAAGGCTGTGGGGTCAGTGCTGCCCAAAGGAGAGCAATTCTGGAAGTAACTAGCCTTCCAACAGATGCATCAGAGCACGGCTCCCTACACCCAGAAAACTGATGTGTTAGGGGGAGAGGTGGGGATTCTCAGAACAAGGTCAGAGAGAGAACTGATGGTGGTCAACACAAAGAAAACCCCAGGAGCCAGCCCCACCATTGTCTTGGTCTCAGACCCCCAATTTTTCTTGGTTCCTAGCTCTCTGATCATAGGGGAATAGCCCTGCATACAACCACTGCCACCCACTATGGTCCTTGCCCTAAATCAGGAAGTTGAAGGAATAGACTGACTGGTAGAACAGAAAATAAACCCAGAGTGAGGCCATTCTCCCAAATCAATTAAGTCAACTGCCAGCACCACCCAGGGCTTTCTGGGAATTCTCTTGACCTAGGTCACTCCTACCTGGTTTTATTGTTTTCAAACTGTACTGAAATGTGCCAGACAGTACAGACCTCTATAACCTAGCTCACTCAATTTTCCCCAGACTCCTTCAGAGGATTTGCCCCAGTGGTAATGAAAACACAAGAGCACATTCATAAAATGATGTTAGCTAAAGGAGCTTTGACCTTGGAGAAAAGTTCTGGGGAGGGAACCCAGAGATGCTCAGGGACATCCAGTCTCCACTCTCCATGGTACCCCTTCACAATGCTAGGGTCTCCTGGAGAAACAAGCATACCTTCAGATGCAAGCTCTACAACTGACCAGCCTAGCCTGTCTTCTAACCAGGACACCCAAACTTTAATCTGCTCCTTCCTACAACTAAAGATGCCCATCATGAAAGCATCCTTTTCAGTCCCAGGATCTCAATAAATCCATACACTCACACTCACACTATGAAGTAAGTTTCTAGGGCCTTTTTAGAGGAGTTCTCTTTACAGGAACCACAGAGGTTTCTCCTCCACACTCAAGGCTTTCCCTAAATTCCCATCCTTGTTTGTTTGTTACATATGCCCTCACATCCCAACACACACAAGCCTGTCTCTCCAATACCAAACACACCCGGAGGTCCAACAGGAGGGTCTTTCACGAACCCACATCCACGGATCTGGCTGCCAGCAAACAGGTGTTCCCCGCCTCTCGGTTTCTTTAGCAACAACTCCAGCTTTCTTAAAGAGCGCCCCACCCACCACTCTAGCCCCCAAGAATTGCCAAATCCCGTTCCATCTAGGCCCATCAAAACCCCCTGGATCTTGGTTCTATTATACGGGTCTCTCTCCTCCCCACTCCGCGCCCGGCTCTGGGTACCCTAATTCTCTAAAGGGAAAAGCCCCCGTCAGGGCTACCTTCCTAGGCCCAAACAGAGGCCCGACACTTTCCGAAAACCCATGAGCACCGCGGGAAGAGGTCCCCACCACCACCAGCGCCCACCCAGGCTCACCGTACGGATCTGCCTCCGCAAAAGGTAAATGAAGAAGCTCCAGAGCTTGGCGGCGAAGGCCACGAACGTGCGCAGCCCCAGCAGACACTGCGTCCGCATCATCCCGATGACCCCGGCACCGCCGGCCCCGGGGCCCCCGCGGCCCAGCTCCGCCAGCCCCCCGGGGGCAGCCCCCCGCCGCCGGGAGGGGGAACGGGGACCCCGAGTGGCAACAGAGGCTGCAGAGAGGGGCACGGAACAGGCGGCTCAGAAAGCCACCCCCGGCGAGGGGAAAGCCCAGAGAAACCGGGAGCTGGGGTCCAGGCGTGGGCAGCCCGCGGGGGCACACATGGGCGGGGAGGGGCACCGACGGATTCGCGGAGATTGCAGACGGAGACAGGTCAGGCTAGGACGGGGTCCTCTGAGACCAGGAGGGAAGGGGATGGAGAATTGGGGGGAGGGGGCAATGGGGGAGGGGGCTAGGAAGAAGGGAGGGAGGGAGACGGGAGGGGGAGGGGAAGGGGAAGCGGAGGGTGGCCCGCTGCGCAGGCGCGCTAGGGGGCTGCCCGCGGGAAAGGGGCGGGCAGGGGCAGCGGCGCGCGAAGGGCCGCGGCGGCCAGGAATGGGCTTGCTGAGCGAAGGAGCAGGGAAGCAGGGGGAGGGGGAGCCGAAGGGCGCGGAGCGCTGGGCCGGAGTGGCCTCCCCCTCCCCGAGGTCGGCGGTCTCTTAGCCGCTGGAGAGCGGGGCTGCAGCCTCTGCAGCTGGGTTTCCCACTCTGACAGGCGCCATTTTACCGCCTAGAGGGCTCTCTTTCCCCCCTCCTCTTCCCCTCTGACACTACTTCCGGTGGTGACGTGTATTCGCTTCACCCGGACTGTTACCCCTACTGGGTCTTACGAGGGTAGGGATAAGGAAAGCAGAAAGTGCCCCGAACAAGGCCGCAGTATTGCGCACGCGCCGAAGGTGGCTGCGGGGCGGGGCCTGGGGGCAGCCTCGAGGGCATGGGCGGGGCGGAGTGGCGTCACGTGTCCTGTGGGTCTGCCCGTCATGGGGGGAGGGGCTCGCGCGACCCCTCCCCCTTCCACTGACAACTGTCCCAACGGCTCTTCCCGCCCCAGTCACAGTAAAGATGTAGGCTAGGAGTATCGTTCCTTTGTCTGTGCGCCCAGGCTCGGAGGAGCCACTCCACGTAAGCCACACTGGGAATACTAAACGTAAAATCCTCTGCAGACTTTGCCAGTTCTTAATGGTGGGAGGGATCATGGATGCCCCGCCCCTCTCACCTGGAGGGGCGTGGCCGTGATGCGTGACGCCATCAAAGAGCGTCCGAGGAGGTGCGCGACGTCTGTCAGCGATGCTGGATTCTCTGTTGGCCCTTGGTGGCCTGGTGCTGCTTCGAGGTAAGAGACAGGCATGCGGGAGGGGGATCTTGCTGGGCGAAATTGGGGAGGAAGGCCATACGTCATAGGCTAGGGGTGGGAATCGCGATGGGTTTATGAAGGCGGCAACCCTAGGGCTTCCCCACTGTTTATTCCTCCCTCTCTCTACCCAGATTCCGTGGAGTGGGAAGGGCGCGGTCTCCTGAAAGCCCTCATCAAGAAATCTGCACTTTGGTGAGTAACCAGCAGCTTCTCCCCGTCTTTCTCGGGGAATGGAACCTGTACCCCTCTTTTCTACATTTCACCTTTATCCCCGTCTTAGTGGGGAGCAAATCCACGTCCTGGGCTGTGAAGTGAGCGAGGAAGAGTTTCGAGAAGGTTTTGACTCCGATATTAACAGTCGGTAAGTAGAAGTTGGAAAAAATTGCATTAAATGTGAGGCCTCTGTTGCTAAGGGATTTCCTTTACAGCAGCAAACAAAACCGGGCCGCGGTAGTGCATGCCTGTGATCCCAGCTACAGGGGAAGCTGAGGCAGGAGGATTTCAAGTTACAATCCAGCATGAACAATTCAGGGAGACCCTGTCTCAAAAAGAAAAGAATTTTTTTGGGGGGTACCGGGGATTGAACCCAGGGGCGTTCTACCTCCGAGCTACACCCCTGGCCCTATTTTTTATCCTTTATTTTGAAACCAGGTCTCACGAAGTTGCGGAGGGCCTCACTAAGTAGCTGAGGCTGACCGAGAACTCGGATCCTCCGGTCTCAGCCTCCCAAGTACTGGGATTACAAGCGTGCGCCACCACGCCCAGCCAAAAAAAAAAATTTTTTTTTTTTTTTTTGCTTGTAATCCCAGTACTTGGCAGGCTAAGACAGAAGGATCGCAGGTTGGAGTACAACCTCAGCAATGTAGTGAGTCTCTCAGCAACCTAATGAGACCCTGTTTCAAAACAATTAGCCAAGCGTGATGGCAGGGGGAACAGCATGTCCAAAATTGAGGTATGATAAGGTATGTTCATGGGATGTGAAAGTACTTCCTGAAATACCTGAGATCACGCAGAAGTATTTTGTGGTAAAAAGTCTTACAGAGCGTGAAAAGGAGTTTAGATATTATCTGAAAAGCAGTGGCTAGCCCAGAGTGGTGGTGCACACTTGTAATCCCAGTACTTAGGAAGCTGAGACAGGAGGATCACAGGTTCCCAGCCAGCCTCAGCATTTAGTGAGGCCCTCCGCAACTTAGTGAGACCCTGTTTCCTAATAAAACAACAAGAAATAGGGCTGTGGGTATAACTCAGTGGTAGAATACCCCTGGATTCAATCCCCACTACCACACAAAAAAAAAAAAAAAAGGAAAGGAGGGAGGGAGGGGAAAATAGACTGGGGCACTGGAAATAGAACAGTAAATGGGAAAGACTTCTTCCCTGTTCTAATGACTCTTAAAGAATAATGCTAGGAGGTGATACATATTTGGCTTAAGGCAGTAGCAGTACAGATGGAGAGTTTAGAACAAATGTCAAAGGACCTTAGTAGGTAGAATTCCCAGTTTCCTACCTTGGGCAAGTAGCAAAGCTTGGGCAAGCTTGGAGCTTAGGCTGTCAGACACCAAAATCTGTGCTCTCAATCACTGTATGCATTAGGGCACTAGTGAAAATTGAGAAAACAGAGCCACAAAGATCAGAGTGAAGTTTAAGGTTGGGGGTAAGAAGTAATACATGTCTTCTATTTTCCCTTTGCAGGCTGGTTTACCATGACCTCTTCCGAGACCCTCTGAACTGGTCAAAAACTGGGGCAGCCCTTTCTGGGGGACCCCTGGAAGCCTTGAAAGCCCTGTGCAGAAGGACAGACTATGGTCCTATTACCATTGCTCTTGACTCACTCAGCTGGCTGGTGCTTCGTCTTCCCTGCACCGCCCTCTGCCAGACCCTACATGCCCTGTGCCATCAAAATTCCTGCCCTGGTGAGACCCCCTCGGTTGCTTCCCCTCATGTAGCTCCTCCTGGCAAAGAATGTCCCCCTTTTCCAGTCCACCCTAAGAAGCATAAGACCTTCTCCAATCAGACCTTCCATCTCTTTAACCTTGAAAAGAGGATGACTAGCCGGGCATGGTGGCGCACGCTTGTAATCCCAGTACTTTGGGAGGCAGAGACCGGAGGATCCGGGTTCTTGGCCAGCCTCAGCTCTCTCTCTCTCCCTGTCTCTCTCTCTCTCTCTCTCTCTCTCTCTACCTAGTGAGGCCCTCCGCAACTCCATGAGACCCGGTTTCAAAATAAAGTATAAAAAAATAGGGCCGGGGGTGTAGCGCGGAGGTAGAACGCCCCTGGGTTCAATCCCCAGTACCGCAAAAAAAAAAAAAAAGAGGATGACTTCTCTTTAATACCATCTGTTAATTGCTTTGTTTTTTTCTCCACCAAAGTATTTTTTTAGCTTATTCATTTCATTCATTCATTTACCAAACTTTTTTTTGCGGTACTGGAGATTGAACTCAAGGGCATTCTACCTTCCAGCCCGATTTTTTTATTCTTTATTTTGAAACAGGGTGTCACTAAATTGCGGAGGGTCTCACAAAGTAGCTGAGGCTGGCCTTGAACCTGCGATCCTCCTGTCTCAGCCTCCCAAGTACTGGGACTACACGCATGCGCCACCATGCCTGGCCACTTAGCAAATATTAAATGTATGCATTGTGCCTGGTACAATCTAGGTAATGGAAAAATAAAATACTAATTTTATAGTTAGGTTCTTGCCTTCCAGGATCTTAAAGTCTTGTACAGACAAGTAAACAGACAATTACATGATAGTCTGAAAAAAACTATGATGATTTAGGCACGTGCACAGGGTGCCTTAAAGAAGGAAATGTGCTGCCAGGCGTGATGACGCACAGCTATAATCCCAGTGCTTGGGAGGCTGAAACAGGAGGATCACAGGTTCCAGGACAGCTTCAGCAAGCAGTGAGACTCCCATCAACCCAGTGAGACCCTGTTTCAAAATAAAAATTAAATAGAGCTGGGGTGTATCTCGGAGGTAGAAGGTTCCTGGATTCCACCCCCAGTACCACAAAAACAAAAACAAAAAAAAAAGAAGGAACTATGCTAACGAGCAAGGGGTCAGCCAGGCAGGGGTCTGATTTGGCCCAGGAAGGGGCATTGGGTCTAGCCCTCAAGTGAACTGTGGATATTAGAATGGGCTTTGGAGCTGGGCATGATGGCTCATACCTGTAATCCCAGTGCCTGGGAGACTGAGACAGGAGGATTGCAGGTTTGAGGACAGCCCTAGCAACATAGTAAAACTCTCAGCAACCTAGTGAGACCCTGTCTCAAAACAAAAAATAAAAAGGGCTGGGGGTGTACAGAGGTAGAATATCGCTGGGTTCAATCCCTAGTACCAGAAAAAAAAAGAGCTTTGAGCTGGGCATGGTGGTGCATTCCTATAATCCCAGTACTTGGAAGGCTGAGACAGGAGGATCAAGACCCTGTTTCAAAATAAAAATAAAATAGGTCTGGAGGTGTAGCTCAGAGGTAGAATGCCCCTGGGTTCATCCCCAGTACCACACACACACAAAAAAATGGGCTTTGGAGTCAGCAAGACCTGCTTTATATTAAAGTGTTTGTTCTCTCAGTGCTTCACTTTCCTTGCTAAAGGGAGGTGGGGGAATGTGAGAGCATTAGGATGAGCAGCTAGAAATTGTCCTATGGTTTGATCTAAAAATGCTGACCTTTGTAAGGATTTAAATAATGTGTCAAAGTGTTTAGTATAAGCCGGGCATGGTGGCACGTGCCTGTACTCCCAATACTTGGGAAGCTGAGACAAGAGACTCGCAGGTTTGAGGCCAGCCTCAGCAACTTAGTGAGGCCCTGTTTCAAATTTAAAAAATAAAGCCAGGAAAAGCTGGGCGTGGTGGCACACACTTATAATTCCAGTACTTGGGAGCCGGGCGTGGTGGCGCACGCTTGTAATCCCAGTACTTTGGGAGGCGGAGACCGGAGGATCCAGGTTCGCAGCCAGCTTCAGCGCTCTCTCTCCCTGCCTCTCTGTCTGTCTGTCTCTCTCTCCTTAGTGAGGCCCTCCGCAACTTCGTGAGACCCGGTTTCAAAAATAAAGTATAAAAAATAGGGCCGGGGGTGTAGCGCAGAGGTAGAACGCCCCTGCGTTCAATCCCCGGTACCGCAAAAAAAAAAAAAAAAATTCCAGTACTTGGGAGGCTGAGACAGGACAATTGCAGGTTCAGGGATAGCCTTAGCCAGTAGTGAGACTTGCATCAACCTAGTGAGACCCTGTTTCAAAATAAAAATAAGCCGGGCATGGTGGCGCACGCTTGTAATCCCAGTACTTTGGAAGGTGGAGACCGGAGGATCCGGTTTCTCGGCCAGCCTCAGCTCGCTCGCGCTCTCTCTCTCTCTCTCTCTCTCTCTCTCTCTCTACTTAGTGAGGCCCTCTGCAACCTAGTGAGACCCAGTTTCAAAATAAAGTATAAAAAATAGGGCCAGGGGTGTAGCGCGGAGGTAGAACGCCCCTGGGTTCAATCCCCGGTACCGCAAAATAAATAAATAAATAAAAATAAAAATAAAAAATAGGGCTTGGGGAGCCAGGCATGGTGGCACACACTTGTAATCCCAGTACTTTGGAGGATGAGACCAGAGGATTGCAGGTTCGTTGGTCAGCCTCAACTACTTAGTGAGGCCCTCTGCAACTTAGTGAGACCCTGTTTCAAAATAAAGAATAAAAAATAGGGCTGCGGATGTAGCTCAGAGGTAGAATGCCCCTGGGTTCAACCCCCAGTACTGCAAAAAAAAAAATAGGACTTGGGGTGTAACCCAGAGGTAGAATGCCCCTGGGTTCAATCCCTAGTGCTACAAAAAAATAAATAAAGCCATACTTAGTGGCACACACTGGTAATCCTAGTTGTTGGGAGGCTAAGACAGGAGAAGCACAGGTTTGCGGCCAGCCTCAGCAACATGAGGCCTTCCTCAATTTAGTGAGACCCTGTTTCAAAATAAACAGTAGGACTGGGGGTGTAGCTCAGAGGTAGATCGTCCTTGGGTTCAACCCCCAGTAACACACACACACACACACACACACACACACACACACACACACACACACACAATGGAGCTGGGAGTGTAGCTCAGAGGTAGAATGCCCCTGGGTTCACTCCCCAGTAGTACACACACATGCGTGTGCACACGCACACTCATACACACACATACACACAAGGTTAATACAGTGTCTGACACTGTTAACTCCCTTCCAAAAAGGGAGTGAGGAAGGAAGGCACTGACTACTATCTTGGTAAATTGCAAAAATGGCAAGTAGTATACAGTGTATAAAGAGGTGAGGCTGAAAAGTTAGTGGACTGGTAGCCAGGCAAAGTGGCACACACCTGTAATCCCAGTACTTTGGAGGATGAGATCAGAGGATTGCATGTTCAAGGACAGCCTCAGCCACCTAGCAAGATCCAGTTTCAAAACAAAAAATAAGGCCAGGCATAGTGGCGCATGCCTGTAATCCCTGTACTTGGAAGGCTGAGATAGGAGGATTGCATGTTCGCGGCCAGCCTCAGCTACTTAGGCCCTCCACAACTTAGTGAGACCCTTTTTCAAAATAAAGAATAAAGCCGGACATGGTGGCACATGCTTGTAATCCCAGTACTTGGGAGGCTGAGACCGGAGGATCCGGGTTTGCGGCCAGCCTCAGCTACTTAGTGAGGCCCTCCGCAACTCAGTGAGACCCTGTTTCAAAATAAAGAAGAAAAATTAGGGCTGGGGGTGTAGCTCAGAGATACAATGCCCCTCGGTTCCAACTGTAGTACTGCAAAAAAAATTAAAAAATAAAGAATAAAAAATAGGGTTGGGGGTGTAGCTCGGAGGTAGAACACCCCTGGGTTCAATCCCCAGTACCACAAATAAAATAAAATAGTCACGCATGGTGGCGCATGCCCTGTACTTGGGAGGCTGAGACAGGAAGATAGCAGGTTTGAGGACAGCCTCAGCAAGTAGTGAGACTCTCATCAACCAAGCAAGACCCTGTTTCAAAATAAGAAATAAAATTGAGCTGGGGGTATAGCTTGGAGGTAGAATGCCTCTGGGTTCAACCCCCAGTACTGCCAAAAAAAAAATAATAATAATAATAAATAAAAAAATAAAGCCGGGCGTGGTGGCGCACACTTGTAATCCCAGTACTTTGGGAGGCAGAGACGGAGGATCCGAGTTCGCGGCCAACCTCAGCTCTCTTTCGCTGTCTCTTCCTCCCTCCCTCCCTCTCTCTCTCTCTCTCTCTCTCTCCC
>PVJS01061686.1:0-10923 GCA_004027185.1 Glis glis | reverse complement strand
CCATTTAGCCCTTCCCACCATAATAGCCCTGACTCCACAGACCAGAGAACCAATGTGGGAGTTCCACCAAGTACTGAGTATGTCCATACCAATAATACATTCAGGGACTGGAGAGATAACCACAGGATGAGTACAGGGACCCACTGGACCCACTGTGAGTCGGACCTTGGCTAGAACACCTTGGATCACCTGACCTCCATAAGCACCCACTTTGACTGGAGGACCACAATGATTTTAGGATCCCCTGGGATCAACGTCAACTCAGACCCAGTGTCCAGCGGTCCCCTAAAAATCTGACCACTTCCTTTTCCCCAATGTATAGTCACCCTAGTGAAAGGCCGTAGGTCCCTTTGGGGAAGGACGGAGGAAAGATTAACAGTAGAACTTTTCGGTTCTGTACCAGAGCCCTTCCTCAAGGGGACCTGGCCTCCCCGTTAGTCAAGGGGTTCTGGGTCAGTAAACTGACTCAAGTCTGGGAACTGGTTGAGAGGCCGTGATTCTCCACTTTTACGATTGAAGTCAGACTCTGGTATATCAATTCTCGAATTTTTCTGTTTATACAAATCCAATAGAAATATGGTGGGTTTCCTGTCTATTTGACTTCTGGGGACACCATGACTAATCAACCAACACCATAAATCTGCACGAGTCAAGCCCTTCTGCTCATCGTTCCTCCTCTGCTGTCCATTAAAATAGGTACGACTACCTTGTCTCTGACGGTTGAGAGCCGACACCTGACCCTTGTTACGGGAACCAAGAATACCCATAACACCTAAATCTAATAATTGGTCAATTGCATCTCCCACTGTAAGTTCTGGCATACAGAGGATAGCAACAGCAGAGCCCTTCAAGGATGATGGTGCCCCCCTCACAAATTTATTTCTTAAAGTACGGGAGAAGGGAATGTCCTCTGGACGTGTCCACTGTGGAGGAGAAGGTCCCAAATGGCAAATCCACTCCAGCATTCCAAGCTTCCTCAGCCTTTGAATCCCCTCATCCATAGAAAACGAAGGGAGGTCAGGCATTTCCAAATCACCTACAGTAAGCCATCTTTTGGTCCATACCTCAGCCAACCAACCAAATAAACTATAAGTCCCCTTTTTAACATTACGAGTTGCTACGTTAAATTTATAATCTCTGCACAACGGGCCCATATCAACAAATTCAGCCTGATCTAATCGTATATTATTCCCACCATTATCCCACACCCTTAAAATCCATTCCCATACATATTCCCCAGACCTCTGTTTGAATGAATTAGAAAACTCAATAAGTTCCTTTTGGGTATAGCGTTCTTCCTCATGGGTCACAACCTGCACCTTACCTCTAGGGGCCTGCTTAGACTTGCTCCTAGTTATAGGTCTAGAGGAAAAAGTGGGTGGGGTGGGTAGGTCCTGAAGTGTATCAGCATTACCTTGCTCTGTCGCCCTAGACAATGCTGGAGTATTTCTCCCAGGGGAAGGTGGAGAAGCCAATTCTGTAGAGGGTGGGAAGTTCTCATCTACTGGCAGGACAACCCTCTCAGAATGCTCAGATTCAATGTCCCCAGCCTCTTCAGAGTCCTCCCAGGTATCCCTGTTCCATTTTTCAGGAAACCATGGTTTTCCTATCAGAGCCCTCACCTTAACTGCAGACACCTGTCTAGGCCGAGAATGAACCTTACATTGCAAATCAGCCAATCTCAGGATGAGGGCCTGTGTTTGATCTTCAGCAATCTCCGTTCTACGACTACAAGAGACAAGACTCTCCCTCAACGTGCACCGGCTGTTAGGTCTGATATACGGTCCTGGAGCTTATCATTTTCCCACGCTAATTTCTGAAATGATGCCAGGGGTAACCAGCCAACATCAGTATATTCCTTAATATTTGTAAAATGGGCAAAAAAGTATGAAATATAGAATCACCAAACTCTTTGCTCCTCACAAGAGGAGAGTTAGGGTAGTTGAAAGGGTCCACCCTTCGTATAGCTTTAAACAGTTCACACCACGGAGAATCAGTACCTCCCCTACTAATTGAAGGTGGCCTTCACTCACTTTAGGGTTAACCAAATTGGAGAGCCAGCTCCGGAAGCCAGAAAACCAACCAAAAGAACACATTCTTGTGAATTCTGTTACTCTGTACCCCACTCCGGTACCAATATCTGTATTGGTCAGGGTTCACTACATCAACAGAATTCACAGAATGAAAAAGAAAAGGATTTATTAGATCAGCTCACAATGTAGTCCTGAGTTTCAACTGCACGTGAAGAATCAGAGGAATTAGTAGCTGGTTGGGCGGTCTAAGAGCTGGAGCCTAAGGACTGAAGCAACCACCAATTCAGTCCAGTCCAAGATGTGAAGATAAGGAAGCTCTTTGGAGAAACGATGGTGAAGTTTCAGTTCGAAGGCTGGAGGCTGACGATCTCAGATGAGAGCAGAAGATCAATCCCCAGTACCACATACACATACACAAATAATAATAATAATAATAATAATAATAATAGTAATAATGAATGAAAATTCCAATCTAAGGAAATTGTCCTACAAACATACTCTTATGACCTTGCAAAAGAATTCATATTAACATAGTCTGTAATATAAAAAAAACCCAGCTGGGCATGGTGGTTCACACCTATAATCCAGTACTTGGGAGGCTAAGACAGGAAGAATGTAGGTTTGAGGATAGCCTCAGTAACTTAGCAAGACTCTCAGCAACCTAGTGAGACCCTGTTTCAAAACAAAAACTAAAATAGGGCTGGAGGTGTAGCTGGGAGGTAGAATACCCTTGGGTTCAATCCCCAATTACCCCCCCCCCACACACACACAAAGTTATTTTTATTTTATTTTATTATTTAATTTAATTTAATTTAATTTGTGGTACTGGGGATTGAACCCAGGGGCATTCTACCTCCGAGCTACACCCCCAGCCCTATTTTTTATTCTTTATTTTGAAACAGGGTCTCGCTAAGTTGCAGAGGGCCTCACTAAGTAGTTGAGGTTGGCCACGAACCCGGATCCTCTGGTCTCTGCCTCCCAAGTACTGGGATTACAAGCATCCGCCACCAGGCCTGGCACACACAAAGTTAAAACCAGTAAGGGACTCACTAAATTGCTGAGGCTGGCTTTGAACCTGCACTCCTCCTGTCTCAGCCTCCCAAGTACTGGGATTACAGGCATGTGGCATCATGCCAGGCTAAATTATTTTTAATATTAGAATAACACACAGCTGATAAAATATTTATTGAATGAATACTTACAATGTGCCAGAAACTATGTTATGTATATGGAATAAACCAGCAAACCAAACCAGAATCTGAATGAGGTAATATTTAAATGCCTAAAATATACTAAGTGGTTTTGAAAAGTTAATATGATCTCATTGGGAAAGAATTAGACATTTATTTATGTTTGTGCACACATACAGAGAAAATTTTTGGAGCAAAACACAAAAACTGTAGTTCTCTAGATAGTAAAAATGGACTGGGGCAGATACTTTTGTCCTTAATTTCTTACCTCTACTTACAATTTTAAAATACTGTTTATAATTAAAAATGGGGAATTTATTTTTCCACATGTAGATATGATTGTGTACCTTAACAACAGCAACAACATCAGAGAACCCATTGGAGGGCACAGGGTTTCCTTTTGGAGTGAAATAAATGTTCTAAAATGACTAGTGTGATGGATGTTCAACTCAGGGAATTTTGTGGTATGGTATGGAATTATGCCTTAATAAAACTGTTTTTAAAAGACTAATTGGAAGAAAGTAACACTTTATATACCTCTAACACAAAAATACAAAACTAAATTCCTCTCCAAAGAGGGAGAACATCTACCTGCCTTTGTGGGTAGCCAGACCCTCCAATTTCCCAAAGGCAACCCAGGATGAATGACAGATGGGGAAAGTGACTTACAGGCTTCCTAAGGAGCTAACTTTGATATAAGATCAAGTTAATTTCATATCTGATGTTTTAAATTCAAAATATAGGTGAATTTTGTTTCCTAGTCTATGACATATCCCTACTTTTAGTTCTAAAAATCTGTATAAAAAATTAGCCTGGGACAGATGTCAAATTTATCCCCTGGCACTCCCATCACATAAGGTATTTTGACATAACTGTAACGTATCAGGAAGAAAGGATTCCTTAGAAAACCAACAATAAGAATTGTTTCTTCCTGAACAAATAGGTACTGAGCACTTACTATGTTCAAGGCACTAAGTTAGTTGTGGGGATATAGCTGTGTACAGCAGTTATCTTACAATATTTGGAGGAGAAAGGAGTTGAGATACAGAAAATGATTTAAAAAAATTCCTCAAAATATCTGATAGTTTTTTAAATAATTTTTGGATTAATAAACCCTGGGGGTCTATTCTTACAGTAGTGTTTGTTTGTTTTATGGTACGAGGGACAGAACCCAGGAGCACTATACCACTGAGCTATATCCTCAGCCCTTTTTTGTTTGTTTGTATGTATGTATGTATGTATGTACGTACGTACGTATGTATGTATGTATGCATTTATTTTGTGGTACTGGGGATTGAACCTAGGGGCATTCTACCTCTGACCTACAACCCCAGCCCTATTTTATTCTTTTTTTTGTTTGCTTGTTTTTTTGGTTTTTTTTTTTTTTTTGGTACTGGGGATTGACCCCAGAGGCATTCTACCTCCAAGCTGCACTCCCAGCCCGATTTTATATCTTGTTTGGAAACAGGGTCTCACTAGGTTGCTGAGAGCCTCGCTAAGTCGCCGAGCCTGGCTTTGAACCTGCGCTCCTCCTGTCTTAGCCTCCCAAGTACTGGATTACAAATGTGCACCATCACACCCGGCTTTTTATTCTTTATTTTGAAACAGGGTCTCACTAAGTTGTGGAGGGCCTCACTAAGTTGCTGAGGCAATCCTTCTGTCTCAGCCTCCCAGTACTGGGATTACAAGCATGCACCACCATGCCTGGCTGTTTTTTGTTTTGAGACAGGGTCTCAATAAACCCCCAGGCTGGCCTTGAACTTGTGATACTTCTGCCTCAGTCTCCCAAATTGTTGGGACTAAGTGTGTGTGCCACCATGTCTAGCAAAAGTCATACATTTGAAAAATAGATTTATATTTTGCAACTTTCTACTTCACCATACAGTTCTAGCATCCTACACAATGTTCTCTTGGAGAGCTGGTGTGAGGTTTGTAAGTTCGCCCCAGGATTTTCAAGGTTGAGACTAGTGTGATAAATAAACCTGCTCTACCAGTAAGCACCTGGATGAACCTACCTCAGTTTTCTCATCTATCAGTGGTAATAATAGTACCTATCTCATGGAGTTGCAGTGATGAGTTAATTCAAGTAAAGCACAAGCACCTCTATTCTTATTATGTCATGCATACCAATGATCAACATGCATGCTCAACACCACATGGCAAATAGCCTGTCAGAATCAAAATTCTAGTTCCATGATAAGAACAGTACAGGATGCAAACAAGGACAACCTAAAGGTTTTTACTAACTGCCAAGAAGGAAACCTCATAAAATGAAAGTTATATTCTTAGAACTTATATAGTTATATTCTTATAGTTCTGATTAGGAAGACTATTATGCAGATATTAATTCTATTATTTATTTATTTATTTATTTATTTTTATGGTACTGGGGATTGAAATTATCATTGAACTACACCCCCAGTCCCCCCACCCATTTTTTTTTTTGGAAACGAGGTCTTGCTGTGATTCTCCTGTTTCAGCTTAACAAAAACTGGGATTGTAGGTGTGTACCACTATGCTAGGCTTTCATTCTTCTTTGAGTGGTTCTTTCTTTTTTTTTTGTGGTACTGGGGATTGAGCCCAGGGGCATTCTACCTCTGAGCCACACCTCCAGCCCTATTTTATTTTTATTTTGAAACAGGGTCTCGCTAGGTTGATGAGAGCCTCACTACTTGCTGAGGCTGTCCTCGAACCTGCGATCCTCCTGTCTCAGCCTCCCAAGTACTGGGATTACAAGCATGTGCCACCATGCCTGGCTTAATGAGTGGTTCTGAATTGGTATCAGTTTTATCCCAGCCCCTATCCAGGAGATATTTGGTGATATCTGAAAAATGTTTGGTTGTCACATTTTGGGGGACTGCCATTGGCTGGCATATAGTATGTAGAGGCTAGTGATCTTGCTAAACATCCTATAGTGCACAGGACAGTCTTATGCAACAAAGAATTATCTGGCCCAAAGAAACCTGACCTTTCAGAATCACTTTGCCAAAATGATTCTGAAATTAACTGGAGGAGGCTGGGGTCTAGCTAAGTGGTAGAGTACGTGCCTAGCATGTGTGAGGCCTTGGGTTCAATTCCTAGCACTGCAAAATAATAATAATAATTATGATTTGGAGGAATAGGCACACATAGCCAACAAACTTTGGGGTGAGGGGGGAATAAAGAGAGGTAACTACTCCATTCAACACCAAAAGACTTATCAAACCACAAAATTAAAACAGTAAAATGATGGCATTGAGAATACAGAAATCAATAAAATGTAATAGAAAAATCAGAAATAGATATAAGCATATAAAATAATTATAAAATGTGTTATAAATACTTAGGGATGACTAGGCAGTGGAGAAAAAGGTATGATTGATGATATACTACTGATAAGAATACAATAGTATGCAATTTCTGTATGAGATTTGGCAATATATATTAAAAGCTCTGAATTACATATCTTTTGACTCCACTATTTCACCTCTAAGAAGAACTTATGCTAAGTAAACAAATGAACAAGGGAAGGGCACAAAGATTATTTAAGAGGGAATTTCACACTGGATGTTTATAACAAAGAGAATTCTAAAATGAAGGCATGATTTCCATCAATGGGAGATCATAAATATAATTATAAATCTGCACAAGGAAATATATTACAAATATTGATGAAGATATGTATTTTTTAGGATGGAAAGAGATTTACAATATAGTAGAAAAAGGCAGGCTAAAAAATCCATATGTATAGCAAGACTATGTTTGAAAAAACATATATTGTATGTCATAGGGGGGCACATTGGCATATTTGGGAACACATGTGCGTTTGCAGATAAATGTTTAAGCATACATACATCAAAATGTTAACATTGGTTATCTTTGGGTGGTGAGATTAAGGGCAATTTTAATGTTCTTATAATTAGATTATAGCTAGATTATAATTATATTATAGATTTGATTAAAATTTTAAATAATTAGATCAACCAAAATTGTTTGGCTATCTGCAGATGTTAAGTGGAGAAAAAAACCAACACATTTCATCAACTCAATGAAGACTAAAGCCCAGGTTAAGAACCAAGAGTTCAGAAATATCAATTACAGTAGCTTTCCAATTTCTTGAATTCAAGCAAGTTATTTCCCCTTAGTCAATATTTATTTGAAAAAGAAAAATACATATAAAACTTGTTTATTTCACTATCTACAACATTTGAGAAGCTCTAAAACCTGGCTTAGAAACAACACGAAGAGTAACGAAAACTACCATTTATGCTGGGCACTTTCCTTGCATTGCCTCACTAAAAACCCATAACAGGCCAGGCATGGTGGTATAGGCCTATAATCTCAGTACTTGGGCAACTGAGATAGGAGAATCGCAGGTTCAAGGCCAGCCTCAGCAACTTAGTGAGACACTGTTTTGTGTGTGTGTGTGTGTGTGTGTGTGTGTGTGTGTTATTGGGGATTAAACCCAGGGGCATTCTACCTCTGAGCTACACCACCAGCCCTATTTTATTTTTATTTGGAAACAGGGTCTCGCTAGGTTGATGAGAGTCTCACTACTTGGTGAGGCTGTCCTCGAACCTGTGATCCTCTTGTCTCAGCCTCCCAAGTACTGGGATTACAGGTGTGTGCCACCACGCCGATAAGATAGTTTTTTTTTTGGCATTTCTAGTTTTAAATATATTAGAATGGTACACACACACACACACACACACACACACACACACGTTCCAACCCTAATATTGCTGCCGGTAAGACAGTTTTAAAATAAAAAAATAAAATAGGAGTGGGATATAGGTCAGAGATAGAATACTCCTGGGTTCAATCCCTAGTATGACAAACGGAAAAACAAACAAACACACAAACAAACAAACAAAAAACCCACAAAATACCTTATAACAATTCTGCTAAGGTAGGGATCAATATTCTTGGGTTTGAAATGCTGAGAGGTGATGGAACTTGCCAAAGCTCATGTAACTGCTATGCAGGAGATCTTTATTTCTGAGGTCTCTCTAATCTTAAAGCTTATGGAAAAGTTAGAAAAACTTGTTTTAGGCTTTTTCATTTACTTACGTATTTATTTATGTATGTATGTATGTATGTATGTATGTATGTATGTATTTATTTATTGTGTGTGGTACTGGGGATTTAACCCAGGGGCATTCTACTTCCGAGTTACATCCCCAGATCTATTTTATTATTTTTATTTTGAAACAGGGTCACCCTAGGTTGATGAGAATCTCACTACTTGCTGAAGCTGCCCTCGAACCTGAGATCTTCCTGTCTCAGCCTCCCATGTACTGGGATTACAACTGTGTGCCACCATACCCGGCTTGTTTTAGGCTTTATAACCTTGCAAGTGTCTCAATTCCTCTGATCTTTTACATGGTTATCCTACCCGTCCTCCCCCCATTTAATTTTTGCAAGAAAGATAAAAGCAAAAGAAGCTTGAACTTTTATAAAACTGGAGTAGATATCTGGAGAAGCGAGATTTAAATTGGGTACTGCTCTGTGGAACTTTTCCTTCACTTCTTTCAACTCAAAAGGCTCAAGATCAAAATGCTTCAGTGGGTAGTCAGAGGGGAGGGAAACAGAGCCCACCTGTATATGTGTATGCAGGGCTACAACAGACTGGGATATAGATGGTATTTGCACTGAAGGAAACTGGGCCAGGATGAGGAAAAATGGACAACTCCTGGATGGAAAGGAAACCAGTAGGAAGGAAAAAATTAAAGGAGTAAGAAAAGGGCCAATAGGAAAGAGGAGGTACTGAGAGGAAAGGGGATTTTAAGTTATTCTGCAGTATTTTCCTCATGCATACCTTTTTTCTCTATATACTCTTTACCTTGATGATCTCAGTCATTATTAGACCTTCAATACTCCTTTCTATTTGGATAATTGCCAAATCTCTCTAGTCCTGACTTCCATAGTTAACTCCTCCAAATTGGCCATAACCACCTACATTTATCATCAGCACTTTAAACCAGTAGGTTCAAACTGAATTTAGTATTTCCTCCACCCCGAGTCTGCTCAAACACACATCTGAACCGCTCTTTCTTCCCTATTCCTTCAATCATTCTTTCATCCAAGTGATTATTATGAGTCTATTATCTCCCACATACTCTGCCATGGCACCAGGTACATCCATTCACCTATGAACTTGGGTCATTTCTCCCTTGAAAATCTGTCTGTCCAACTCAACTAAATTCTTTTGTTGAGATGCACTGAGAATTTCTCTTGCTCGAACCATAGCAACCTAACATTATGTTTGCATGTCATTCATTCTGTAGTCATCACCTAGCACTTAACATTGCACCTGGGACACAACAGGAAGGGATTCCCAACAGAGAGTTAGGGACTGCAGACTTTCTGGAAAGGGAAGGGGAGGCAGAAGCAAGGAGACTTGTCCAGGAGGAGTACTTACAAATGAGAGTGTTTTCCTTAAACTGCAAAATTTATACACATATCATCTTGATAATTTTATTTCTGGGGTATAGCTTTGGGAGGAGATTGCTGGAGGTTTTCTAAGAGAAAGCTGCCCACCTCCCACCCCTTAAGTACTCAATAATCATTTTGCTGACTATATCACCGTCTATGACAGGGCCTTAAATGTTGTATTCTCCATTGTACCCCAAGCCCCTAGAACATCTGACCCATAGTAGGGGTTCAAGAAATATCTGTGGAGGATTCTGGAAAGACAGGGACCATAGATACTTTATTCACCACTTCAGGAAGAAGGACAAATATGAAGGGGCCTGAGGAAAAAAGGAATAGTGCAAGACCCCAACCCCCCCCCTTCCTTCAAGGCTTGTTACTTTTTTGCTAAGCAAAATATATCGCCCTCCTCCACAACTCAAAATCGGGCCCCTTGCTCGGCAGCCAGGCCCTGGAGCGCAGCCACGATCTGGCCCAGCCCGCGCTTCCCTCCCTTCCAGCCTGGTCTCCTGTTACCTCCCTGCACACACATCCGTGCCCACCACAAGCCAAACAATTACGCGCTCCCGCGTCCCTGCCTGGAGATCTGTCGCTGCTGCGGCCTGGCCAGGACCCCCACCCTCTGGTCCCCGGCCGCAGGGGTGGCCCGAGGCCGCTGCCTGCCACCGGCTCCGGCAACCCCCGCCCCAGGCGTGCCAGGACGCCGTCCATGTGCTCGGCCGCGGCCGCTCAGGGCAGGGCGCTGAGCCCCGAGGCCTGGCCACCCCGCCGGCCCGGCCCGCCACGCTCGCTCCTCGCGGCCAGAGGCAGCTGAGCGGGAAGCAGCTGCAGCCGGAGGCGCCAAACGGCGGACGGCGGTGGCGGGCCAGGCCGAGGGTCGCGCCAGGCGAGGCCCGAGTGGAGGCGACGCTCGGGCCACCGCCGCGCTCGGAGGGACAGCCGCCGCCGCCGCTCACTCACCACCGTCCGGCGGGGCAGCGCGCCGGGGGCCCGGGACAGGGCCCGGCGGAGCCTCCGCGCCCGGCCCGAGCGGGTCCCCCCGGAGCTCTCGGAGCCGCTGTCGTCCGAGATCACGATGAAGTCCTCCATGGCTGCGGGCCCCGGCCGAGCCAGCCCGCGGGCGGCCGGTGACCCAGACGGAGGCGGCGGCGGCGGCGACTTCGGTTCCTCCTGCTGAAGCGGCGGCGACGGCCGCAACCCGAGCCATCACCCCGCCGGCCCCGCCCCTTCCCGCCCCGCCCACTCCCAGCCCCCGCCCCGCCGCGCACGCCCCGCCCACTCCCGGCCCC
>PVJS01061685.1:0-10923 GCA_004027185.1 Glis glis | reverse complement strand
TACACATTGGCTTGGAGCATGTGTGTGTGTGTGTGTGTGTGTGTGTGTGTGTGTGTGTGTGTGTGTTGGTACTGGGGATTGAACCCAGGGACATTCTACCTCTGAGCTACACCCCAGCCCTTTTTATTTTTATTTTGAAACAGGGTCTCAGTAAGTTTCTGAGGGCCTCACTAAGTTGCTGAGGCTGGCCAGGAACCTGCGATCCTCCTGTCTCAGCCTCCCAGGTACTGGGATTACAAAGTGTGCACCACCACGAATGGCTTTGGATTGTTTTTTATCCTCATTACTTGGATCTTGTTTTTATGCAGATTGCTTCCAGTGTGTTGCATATAATTATGTTCAGTGACTTAGCAGTTGAGATCAAGATTTATTTAAAGGTCTTCAGGAAAAAAAAAGACTTTGGTTATCTTTTATAACTCAACAGACTGAAAAATCTATAAATGTCTGCTGGGAGTCATTCAAGAACTACACTTCCCGCTGACAGTGTGAGAAACGGGCTCGATGTATGACTCAGCTTGCAATCAATGGAGCATTAGACTTCAAGGAAACGGGAAAGTCTCATACCAATTTAGAATGTGTCACTAAATCTAGTCAGACTCTTTGTCCAGAAAGAAGTGCAGCTCCCTACTGGCTAGGCCCCGCGCCCTTGGGATCTTAGCCGACTTCCTGGGCGGGACATAATTAACAACGATTGAGTTCAAGAAAAGCAGCATGGTCAAGCTGTGTGTGTGTGTGTGTGTGTGTGTGTGTGTGTGTGTGTGTTTATGTGTGTGTTTATGTGTGTGTTTATGTGTGTGTGTGTGTGTGTGTGTGTGTGTGTAGAGAGAGAGTGAGAGAGAGAGACAAGGGGAGGGACAGAGGAAGACAGAGAGAGGATGGGGAAGCATTAATTCTATAGCATTCATTCTCTCTACAGAGACACACAGAAACAGAGCGCTGACTGTGGTGAAGGGGAGAGGTGGGCAGCGAAGTTGAGGTCTAGGGGAGAAGGAAGGCTGGCTGGGCAGGCAGGTCCCTGCTCTGGCTCAGTCCATCTCACCCGCTTCTCAAGGAACAGGGGAAAAGGAGGGAGTTTTAGACTTTTGGACTGTGCTCACTCTTTCATGATCAACATTTTCAAATTTCCTTTGGCCTCTTTTTGATGCATTTTTAAGAAGAGAACAATGGGGAGCTGGGCGTGGTGGCGCACACTTGTAATCCCAGTACTTGGGAGGCTGAGACAGGAGGATCACAGGTTCGAGGACAGCCTCAGCAAGTAGTGAGACTCTCATCAACCTAGTGAGACTTTGTTTCAAAAGAAAAATTAAATAGGGCTGGGGGTGTAGCTCAGAGGTAGAATGCCCCTGGGTTCAATCCCCAGTACCACACACACACACACACACACACACACACACACACACACACAGAATAAAGCAATGGGGCTGGGGATGGAGATCAATGGTAGAGGGCTTGCCTAGCATGAGCCAGGCCTTGGGTTCAGTCCTAGTACTACAAAAAAAAAAGCACTAAAATAATTCCAATCTCTGATTTTTTCAAATTATATATATATATAATATATATAACATATATATATAATATATATAAATATATATAATATATATATTCATGCACACTCATACGTGTATGTGTGTGTGTGTGTGTGTGTTATTGGGGATTGGACCCAGGGGTGCTCTACCACTGAGCTATACCGCACGGCCATCTTTATTTTGAAACAGGGTGTCACTAAGTTGCTGAGGATCTCGCTAAGTTGCTGAGGCTGGCCTTGAAACTACAATCCTCCTGTCTCAGCCTCCCAAGTACTGGGATTTCAGGCATGTGCCACAGCACCCAGCTCTGTCCAGGCATTTGCTAACTTCCAAAATTTAGTTATCACCTCTCCTTTTCTCTTAGTTCTTTTTTGTTTGTTTATTTTTCTTGTGGTACTAGGAATTGAACCCAGGGTGCTCTACTTCTCAGCTACACCCAGCCCTTTCTATTTTCATTTTATTTTATTTTGAAACAGGGTCCTGCTAAGTTTCAGAGGCTGGCCTTGAACCTGAAAACCTCTTATCTCAGCCTTCCAAGTACTGGGGTTATAGGCATGTGCCACCATGCCCGACTCCTCTCCTAGTTCTTATGAATTTGGTTTTTTTTAATCTTTTCCTGGTTGTTTGAAGTGAGATTTTGACACAGAGTGAAGGATAATTCATGCTTTCTACTCCTCTCTTAAGTTAGATGACCTGAGGCCAAACCTTGGCTGCTCCCCCCTAGTTAGGGCTCTTTTCTAGGAAACAGGTGGTGAGCAAGAGGTCTGGGTCCCTGGAGTTGTTTCTGAGAAGGTGTTACAGTTAGATATAAAATGTCCCCTAAAGATCTCATTTATTAATATTCGCGGTTGATAAGTTGAGTCTTGAGGGTTTAATCCCACCTGGGTGGTACCCAGTAGGTCAGTAGTGTGTGGCTGGAGGAGGTGGTCCCTGGGGGTGTGGCCTTGGAGTTTATATACATAGTTCCTCCTCCCCCTGCTCTATTTCTTGCTTCTAGCCTCCATGATGTGAACATAGCCCTTATGTCTCCCTTTCTCTGCTTCCCGTTGCCATGCCCCGAGATCCGTGGTCCCTGGCCTCACATGGACTGAGCCCAAAACCATAAGAACATAAACCTTCTTTCCCCTAAGTTACATGGTCAATGTTTAGGTTATAGCTGCAAGAACGCTGATGGATACAGAAGGGTATCCTGTGAACTTAGAAAATTCACCCTTTCTCCAGCCCCAAAAGATGGGGATTCTTGCAGTTCAGTCCATCGTGCCTCTTGAGATTGTGTATCTGTTATTCAGGGTTCACTGGATACTCCATAGAGGAGGGTCAGGACTAACAAAGGTTCTTTGTTTGGCCAAACTTTAGTCAGGCTCCCGAACCTTCTCCTAGGCCCACTTGTATATCGCCTTGTAAAATCCAGTTTGAGCAAAGAACCTCGCTAAGTTAGTTTTGCAAGAACCCCCATCCTTGAGATCCGATCACCCTCAACATCTGATTGGGTTCCTCTTTCCTGCCATCCTTTGGGTGATGTCTAGCACCCTGGCCTGTTGTTAGCAAGAATCCTGTTAGGTGGGGTTTGCCAGTTTCCCCCTCACCCTTGATGATTCTCCCAGTAACTTTCCATCCACTGACCCTACTCATTAGCTATAAATTCCAACTTGATCATGTTGTATTTGGAGTTGAGCTCGATCTCTCTCCACCACTGGGAGATCCCATTGCAGTGGTCCCTACATCTGTCACAATAATGCTCAGTTAAGTACTCCTTATCATGCTTTAATGAGTACCCTTGCCTTCTTTAAAAAACAAGCGGGGCATAGTGGCACACGCTTGTAATCCCAGTACTTGGGAGGCTGAGACAGGAGGATCCAGGTTCGTGGCCAGCCTTGGCTACTTAGGCCCTCTGCAACTTAGTGAGACCCTGTTTCAAAATAAAGAATAAAAAATAGGGCCGGGCATGGTGGCACACGCTTGTAATCCCAGTACTTTGGGAGGCGGAGACCAGAGGATCTGGGTTCGCTGCCAGCCTCAGCTCTCTCTCTCTCCCTGTCTGTCTGTCTCTCTCTCTCTCTTTCTCTCTCTTTCTGTCTCTACTTAGTGAGGCCCTCCTCAACTTCGTGAGACCCGGTTTCAAAATAAAGTATAAAAAATAGGGCCGGGGGTGTAGCGTGGAGGTAGAACGCCCCTGGGTTCAATCCCCGGTACAGCAAAAAAAAAAAAAAAAAATAGGGCTGGGGGTGTAGCTCGGAGGTAGAATGCCCCTGGGTTCAATCCCAATACCACAAAAAATATAAATATATAAAAAATAGGGCTAGGGGTGTAGCTTGGAGGTAGAATGGCCCCGGTTCGATTCCCAGTACCACAAAAATAAATTATTAAATAAATGAATAAAAATAAATAATAAAAAGGGCTGGGGGGGTTTAGCTCTAAGATGAAATGCACCTGGTTTCAATCCCCAATACCAAAACAAAGAAACCAAAACCCAAAAGCAATTTCTTAAGAAACCTTAGAATGCTGGGTGTGAAGAGTTTAGAGAATATTAAGTTTAACTGTGCTGTTTTAAAGTTGAGGAACTGGTAGCTGCAGGGGGCATATGGGTTTGTTCAAGGTCACAGGGTGACCTGGCAGCAGAGTTAACAATAGAATCCTGGCCTTCCATGCCCATCAGGAGCCTGTGCCCAACACCACCTGCTGGGTGGGCAGACTGCCAGTCTTCATGTCCCCATCTCCTTAAAGATCATCCAAGTGGCGCATGGACTGCCCTACAGCTACAGCAGGATTCACTCTCATTTTTACCACATTATTATTACATATAATATTAAATACTCAGTGTGAGAAATTGCAACTTGAGTTTTAGAATGGAAAAGTCTTTGAGACTTAATGGAGAAAAAAGTTGTGACACGTTTAAGAAATTTGGTGAAAGGCTGGTTGTTTTTTTATGATTAGAGAGGGTAGAGAGGGGGCTATGAGCATAGCTCATGGTGAAATAACTGCCTATTATGCACAAGGTCCTGCATAGGATAGGCAAGGTTTGATCCTTAGCACTACATAATCAAGGAAAAGAGAGAGAGAGAGAGAGAGAGAGAGAGAGAGAGAGAAGGAGGAATGAGGTGTGAGGTGAAGGGGTAGAGGAACAAAGGTAGGAAGCCAGGGTGGGCTACCTGCACCCCAGTTCTTTCATGGATCCAACCCTGGACATTCTTTCCTCATAGCAGATACCCCAGGTATAGTTTGGATCTTAAATGCTCTCCAAAGGCTGAGCATGGTGATATATGCCTGTAATCCCAGTACTTGGAAGGCTGAGACAGGAGGATTGCAGGTTTGAGGAAAGTCTCACCATTTAGTGAGACCCTTAACAACTTAGTGAGACCCTGTTTCAAAATAAAAAATAAAATAAGGCTGGGGGTATAGCTCAGGGGTAGAATGCCCCTGGGTTCAATCCCCAGTAACACATACACAATGTCCCCCAAAGGCTCATGTTAGTGCTCAGCTTGATGCTGTTGGAAGGTGATGGGAACTGTAAGAGGTGGGGCCTTACAGGAGGTCTTCTGGTCATTGGGGGTATGCTCTTTGTTATGGTTAGATATAGAATATCCCCTGAAGAGCTCATGTTTTAATGTTCAGAGTTGATGTGATTAAGTCATGAGGGTTGTAATCTCCTCAGTGGATAAGTCCATTATAATGGATTTACTGGGTGGTAATCTAGGCAGGTAGGCTGAGGCTAGAGAAGGTGGGTCTCTGGGGGTGTGGCCTTCGGGACTGTGCTTTTATCTTTGAATTCCCTTGTGCTCTCTCTCTCTCTCTGCTTCCGACCTCCATGACGTGAGAGCAGAGCCTTACTTTGTCCCTCTCTCTGCTTCCCACTGCCATGCCCTGAGATCTGCAGACCCAGCCTTACACGGACTAAACCCTGAATCTCCAAAAACTGTGAGCAAATAAATCTCCCTTCCTCTATATTGTGTGGTCAGTTGTTTTATTATGGCAGTGAGAATGTTGACAGAGACACTCTGGAAGGGATAGTGGGACCTGGACCCTTCCTCTTCCTCTCTTTCGTTCCCAGCAAGGAGGTAAGTTGTCGTGCTCTACAAGTGCACTCACCATGATGTGCTGCCTTACCACAGGCCCAAAAGCAATGAGCCCAACTGACCATGGATGGAAACCACCAAAATTGTGAGTCAAGACAAACCTTTCAACTTTTTAAGTTGGTTATCTCATGTATTTTATTATAGCAACTGAAAGCTATCATTCTGTTAAAGGGTGTGACCTGGCCATGGTGGTGAATGCCTGTAATCCCAGTGCTTGGGAGGCTGAAACCAGAGGATGGTAGGTTTGAGGCCAGCCTCAACAATTTAGCAAGACTCTTGGAAACTTATTGAGACTTTGTTCCAAAATAAAAAAATAAAAAGGGATGGGGGTGTACCTTGGAGGTAGAATGGTTCTGGGTTCAATCTCCCATACCAAAAAAAAAAGTGATAATCTAGAAATAAATACTATATGGTGGTGATCTCTCTTCCTCAGTCCTTGTTTCCTGAGAGAAACTTTTCATATGGAAAGCGTGAATAGGGAACTATAAGAGGTTTACTTTGAGAAGTAGGGGCTACAGTTTAAGAGACGGCCATGATAAACTGGATTGGTGGTGCACGCTTGTAATCCCAGTACTTGGGAGGCTGAGACAGGAGGATCACAGGTTCAAGGTCAGCATGTGGTAACTTAGTGAGACCCTGTTTCAAAATAAAAGATTAAAAAGGCTGGGGATGTCGTTCAGATGTAGAAGGCCTTGGGTTCAAGCCCCAGTACCACACATGCATGCATACATGCACACACACAAAACCTAATAAAGACAGTGGAAAACTTGAGAAATTATCCATAATGTAAAATCTTCGTTTTCTAGACTAGTTTTGGAAATTGTACCGAGAGCCAAATATCTTTAGAAAATTTGATATTTTTAACATAACATTAAATTCTGATTATTAGAAAACACTTTAAGTAATTTGTCTTGATTATTACCAAACACAAAATGTCTTTTCCTAAGCATCATCCTCCACAAACCTTTGGTGACTTGCTTTATCTTTCTGATTTTGCCTTTATCTTTCCTTTTCCATTTTGGAACAATGCAGTCATTTGACTTTAGGACAAAATCTTATTTTACCATAAAAGATCCTTCCTATCAAAACTATTCTCAAACCTATGACCTTTTTTCTCTCTTATTTCTACTTACTTACTGATTTCTTTTGCTTTATTTCCTTCCTTAAATTTACATTTAAAACAATGTTGCAAAATATCTGAATTTAGTAATTTTTACTTTTTCCCCTCAATGAAATAACATACTTTTTGGTTTTCCCATCAAAACATTGCTAAAATTTTATCTATGGAATTACATATCAACCAGAACCCAAATCCTAGCAACCTTGCTTTTAGTGATGATCCCAAATCAAAGCAATCCCACACTGTTATTTTCCTATATCCCAATTTAGAAATACATTCAATAGGTACAAATATGTTGCCATAGACCTTAAGAAGCCAAGAGCATTTTGAGTATTTATCTTATTTGCATCTACCCAATTAATTTTAACAATTATTTACAGATTTCTCCTGAAGAATAAGACATCAGACAAGCATTGTTAACATCTTATGCCATTTTTTTTTCCTGTAAGGGAAAAAACTCTAAAAGTAATGGACATCATACTTGAAAACATCTTAAAGAAACAAACATAATCTTGATGGCTAGCCACCTAGGGAAAGAAAATGCATGTGTTACCATCCCAAGGATATCTTTTCTTTTTTTTTTTTTTGCGGTACCAGGGATTGAACGCAGTGGCGTTCTACCTCTGCGCTACACCCCGGCCCTATTTTTTATACTTTATTTTGAAACCGGGTCTCACGAAGTTGCGGAGGGCCTCATTAAGGAGAGAGAGAGAGAGAGAGAGAGAGAGCAAGCGAGCTGAGTCTGGCCGCGAACCCAGATCCTCCGGTCTCCGCCTCCCAAAGTACTGGGATTATAAGCGTGCGCCACCACGCCCGGCTTCCAAGGACATCTTTACTTTTATCTCATGAGCAAATTTAAGTCCACTTATTTGCTGGATTTATTTAAGTCATGTGAACTAAAAGACGTCTGGATTTATGGTTTCCTAATTTATGAGCACTCATCTATTAATATGCCAATTTTGTAGACAACATATAGACACAAGCACACACATAACACAATATACATGTGTGCATAAAAATAGACAACAAAGATTTCATTGCCTCCATTTACCAGGGATTGAGTCTCAACAAGTAAGTAATAAGGGAGTTACAGATATTTATTACACAGAGTGCCTGCCAGATTTTGAGCTTTAGAAACCCAAACGGAACCTGTCGCAGATTTTATTCTATGATATGTACATGGGGAAGAAGCTGTACAGCTGTGTAGGTTTGGAGCAGAGTCTGCTAGTCATAGGTGACACTGAATCTATTGATTCCGGTGGCCACGTTGTCCCCCATAGAGGGCAGATCCACATCAATCACCACCATTGTACTTCACCCTCTTTATGATCCCCTAAAAGGGAAGATCTCTTCTTTAGTTTCCAGTGGACTTGAGAGTCAACCCTTGAATAGCTGTTTTCCAGTAAAGACAGGTAAGAAAAAACCTAAATAGATAGAGGACCAGAAGGCCTCAGTTAGACAAGACAAAAATAAATCAGGACAATATACTGAGCAAAGCATGCAAAACCAGCTGAATTTATTAGAAAAACCATGAGCTCAATAAATAAATAAAATGGCTGTAGTTACTCTAGTAAAAGGACACGCAGATTAGAGATATCACAAGGAGTGCAAAAGCCCAGGACGTCTGGCATGCCTCAACATATCAAAGAGACTTCCAGCCATACTTTACAAAGAGTTTCTTTGGCTTAAGCTTCTACTATAGTCTGTATATCACATGCGCCCATTCAAGGAGACTCTCTTGTTCCCACCTTCTTTTATTACAAAGGGTAAGTTAAGATGTAGAGCCCTAGAATCCTAGAATTGGCTCCCCAGAGTGTGAGGGGGCAAACAACAGAGGAAAATGTCCTTAGAAGACTTTTTTTTTTTTTGCAGTACTGGGGATTGACCCCAGGGACATTTTACCTCCGAGCTACACCTGCAGCCCTATTTTTTTATTCTTTATTTTGAAACAGGGTCTCACGTTGCAGAGGGCCTCACTAAGTAGCTAAGGCTGGCCACGAACCTGGATTCTCTGGTCTCAGCCTCCCAAGTACTGGGATAACAAGTGTGCATCACCACACCTGGCTACCAAGGATCTTTTTAAAATTGGTACTGTGGATTGAACTCAGGGGCATTCTGTCTCTGAGCTACACCCCCAACCCTTTTTTATTTTTATATTTTGAAACAGGGTCTTGTTAGATTGCTACAACTAGCCTGGAACCTGTGATCCTTCTGTTTCAGCCTTCCGAATACTGGGAATACAGGTGTGCAGTGCCCAGCAGGATTAGGACTCAAAAAAATGAATTTAATGAGAAGAAAAGATGTGTCAAAGTTCAGCATTTTACTTGAGTGAATAAAGGAAAAGAAAGAGAAAGATAGTGGGAAGCTGTAGGTGGACTCTTGTATTCTGACTTTAATCTTCCAGGCAGGAATTCTAGTAAACAGACTGCAGAGAATGCTGAAAGTAGAGGGGACTTGGATTCCACTCTCTGCACTGACAGAGAAAGGCTAATGCAGAGTAAAAGAGCAGCAGGGCATAGCCCCACAGGGCAAGGGCTGGCTGACCCTCCTGACCCTCCTCAGGCTCCAGTGTGCTACTGCAGGATCTAGAACTTACTGCATGTACTGTGAGAAATACAGAGAGTAGCTAATGCTGCCTGTTGGTTTGGCTGGAGGGTCATTATGGCGGCAGCGAAGTGGCCTATGGCCAAAAGTTGTAGGCCAATGATCTGGGCTGGGAATCCTCTGGGACTCACAGCAGACATCAGGAGGCTTCATGGTGCCAGTGAGAACCAAGAGG
This sequence comes from Glis glis, assembly GCA_004027185.1. Taxonomy (NCBI): domain Eukaryota; kingdom Metazoa; phylum Chordata; class Mammalia; order Rodentia; family Gliridae; genus Glis; species Glis glis. The sequence continues at coordinate 1,425 of PVJS01061685.1, read as the reverse complement.
TGCCAAGAGACAATCTGCCCTGTTGCGTCTGCTCCACTCTCCTTTCTGAGGATTCCTCGTGTGCTTTAAGAACAAATTTTTAAATTGTAAGCTGGTGTTTTTCTCTGAGAATACTCTGTCATGTGGGCGGCCCATGTGCTTGGCAGGGTGTTACGCATTTGCCTTTTTAAGTCAATAATTTTTGTTGTAGTTAAACATATACAACATAAAACTTACCATTTTAATCTTTTTTGTGTGGGTGCGGGGGATTGAATCCAGGGCCTCAGGCATGCTAAGCACATGCTCTACCACTGAGCGACACCCCCAGTCCCATGTTAACTACTTTTAAGAGTATGGTTCTCTGGCATTAAGTACATCCATGTTTTTGTGCAACTATCACTACCATCCATCTCCAGACCTTTTTCATCTTCTCCAACTGAAACTGTGCCCACTAGACACCAAGTGCCCCTCCCCACCCTCAGCCCCTGGTGCAGCCATTCTGCTTTCTCTATGAATTTACTACTCTTGGGTACCCCATGTAAGCAGAATCATTCAATTGCTTTCCTTTTATGATTAGCTTATTCCTTCTGCTTCGCATCATGTCCGTAAGGTTTATGCATGTTATAGCATGAGTCAGAATTTTACTCCTTTTTAAGGTTGAATAGTATTCCATTGTATACATATACCACATTTTGTTTAGCCATTCATCCATCAATAAATACTTGGGTTGCTTCCATATTTTGACCATTACAAATAATGCTGGTATGAATATGGGTACACAAACATTTGAGTCCCTGCTCTTTCATTCTTTGTTTCTTTGTTTCTTTCTACTGGGGATTGAACCAGGAGTACTCTACCTCTGAACTACTGCCCCAGGCCTTATAAATTCTTTTGTGTGTGGTACCACAGATTGAAACCAGGGGCATTCTACCTCCAAGCTACACCCCCAGACCTTTTCAAAATGTTTTATGTTGAAATAGGGTCTTGCTACGTTGCTGAGGCTGGCCTCAAGCCTATGATCCTCCTGTCTCAGCCTCTCAAGTACTAGGATTACAGGTGTGCAACACCATGTCCGGCTTTATTTATTTATTTATTTTCATTTTTGTTTTTGTGGTGCTGGAGTTAGAATACCAAGGGGCATTCCACCTCTGAGCCATACCCCAGGTCTATTTTTTTTTTAATTTGGGAACAGTTTCACTAACTTGCTGAGGTGGCTTTGAACCCGTGATCCTTCTGTCACAGCCTCCCAAATACTGGGATTATAGCTGTGCGCGACTAGGCCTGGCTAAATTTTTTATTTTGAAACAGGGTCTCGCTAAGTTGCCAAGGCTGACCTTGAACCTGAGATCCTCTTGTCTCAGCCTCCCGAATACTGAGATTACAGGCATATGCCACCATGCCTGGCTGGGCTATTTCTTTCTTTTTTTTTTTTTTTTTTTGTGGTAC
>PVJS01061684.1:0-10925 GCA_004027185.1 Glis glis | reverse complement strand
GTCTGTCTGTCTGTCTGTGTGTGCATTACTGGGGATTGAACCCAGGGGCATTCTACCTCTGAGCTATATACTCCCAGCCCTTTTTTGTTTTTGTTTTTGAAACAGGGTCTCACTAGGTTGCTGAGAGTCTCACTAAGTTGCTGAGGCTGGTCTTGAACCTGTGATCCTCCGGTCTCACCCTCCCAAGTACTGGGATTAGGTGTTTTTAAATGAATGTTTATTTATTTATTTATTTATTTATTTATTTATTTACTTATTTATTTTGAGGTACTGGGGATTGAACCCAGGGGCATTCTACCTCCGAGCTATACCCCCAGCCCTATTATTTGTTCTTTATTTTGAAACAGAGTCTCACTAAGTTGCAGAGGGCCTCACTAAGTAGCTGAGGCTGGCGGCAAACCCGGATCCTCCAGTCTCAGCCTCCCAAGTATTGGGATTATAAGCGTGTGCCACCACGCCTAACTGAATGTATATTATTTGAAATATCTACTAACTATTCTTTCAAACAGCAATTTTTTGCAAATAAGCAAAAACATGCTATTTATTTGTAAAAGGTTGATATTTATGGTCTTGAGCTGTTTGTCATGAGGCACTATATTATATTACCTTATGCATCTCTCCTCTCTCCCCATACAATGCCTTTCATATAATGAACGATCTGTAAACATTTGCTGAATGATGTCATATTAAACATGGGGCTTCCAGAGATAAATTATGAATGATGGGCTTAGTTTTAATCATTATTATCATGTGCTTTTCATTTATGTAAAAATCCATTAATAGGACAACTTGATGGCAATGTCCTAAAAATTTCTCTTTAAAAATTATAATTATACACCGGGCGTGGTGGCGCACGCTTGTAATTCCAGTTCTTTGGGAGGCAGAGACCGGAGGATCCGGGTTCACGGCCAGCCTCAGCTCTCTCGCTGTCTCTCTCTCTCTCTCTCTCTCTCTCTCTCTCCTTAGTGAGGCCCTCCGCAACTTCGTGAGACCCGGTTTCAAAATAAAGTATAAAAAATAGGGCTGGGGGCGTAGCGCGGAGATAGAATGCCCCTGGGTTCAATCCCCGGTACTGCAAAAAAAAATTATAATTATTAGTACATATTAACTGTACAGATTAATGTGATTCACTGATTTTCCATACATGCATACATCATGCATTGATCATGTCCATCCATCCTTCTTCTACCCTCTACCCTTCCTCCCTCCCTCTCCCCTCATTCCCTAAGAATTCCTCTTCAACTTTAAAGACTTTCTTCTTTTTAAGTTTCCACATTTGAGAGAAAACACATAATACTTGTCCTTCTGGCTTAATTTGCATCACATGATATCCTCTGGTTTCATCTAGTTTCCTCCAAATGTCAGGATTTTATTCTTTATGTAAGAATAATATTTCATTTGGTGTATTTTCTTTATCCACTCTTCTGTTGACAGGCACCTGGCCTGATTTCGTATCTTTGCTGTTGTGAATAGTACCTTGGTTAACATGGGTATTCAGATACCGCTTTTGGATGCTGACTTCATTTCCTTTGAACATATACCCAGGAGTAGGGTAGCTGGATCATATGGTAGTTCCCTTTTTAGTTTGTTTCAGGCATTTTCCCCACTTTGATGTCTTTGTAATCAAAGTGGAGAGTTATCAACTTGGGTGTCATACTACCTTGTGTTTTCATATTTCCTGTGTTTCTATGTTGAGATGTGTGCATCTGGGATGGAGATCTCTTATGCTTTTATGTGATGGCCTTCTTAGTAAGATGCATTCTCCTGAAGATGTGTCTTGTGGTATTGATTTGTTGTGCAATGTTGAGTTTATTTCTAGCTGGACACCATAGTGTAATGTCTCCTTATTTTCTTTGACTCTGATTACTGGTTTGGATATAGTGTGTACTGTATTGGAGTCGGAGAGACCCACTGTCTTTTCAGGTCTTCACAACTGTGGAGACAATCTGGTGATTCAGGCAGGTGTGGTGTAGATAGCAGAGTAGGTGGGGTACACCCTCTGGTTTCTCCTACAGTGAAAGTTGTACCCACTATCAGGTGATGGGGTGTTCACAGCTGCTGTTGATGTTGGCTGTTACTTGAAAGTAAAGGGCCTAACGCTCTTATCCTCTGATTGGACACTGACATAGATCCTGGTACTTCCCAGGGAGAGGCAGGACCAGAACCACAGCTCCCCTCTGTGGCACTGACTTCCGCTCTTATCAGCAGTATCTTATCTGACAAGATATGGGTGTGTTCAATTTAGAGGACCTGCATCGGTGTAGTGTCTAAAAGTTGTGTTAGTTTTCTCTCCTGCTCCTGTGGGGTGCAGGAGTGGGGACCTCAGGCTCTCCCTAGCTGTGCCTGTCTGGGGATAGGTTGTCAGCTGGGCATTATATCTTCCCTATTCTTTTAGTAGAAGTATCTGCCAGGGTTCCAGCAAGAGTGGATTGTGGCTGGAGCGGCCACAGTTCCTCTCAGCTGGGCTGGAAGTAGTTCAGTGGCAAAACACCTGTCCAACATGAGCGACGCCCTGGGCCTGATCTCTAGCACCGTGAAAACAACAGCAACGGCAGAAAAGAAGAAAAAGGAAGGAAGGAAGGAAAGAAAGAACCCCAACAACAACAACAACAACAACAAAACAGAAAAAAACAATCCTGCCAGCTGAGGTGCTTGGAGGAGTGAGCAAGGGCAGCTGACCATTGCCCACGCCATGCAGAACTTCTCCCTAGGTCCTCCCAGGCGGTGCACCCCAGGGCAGGTACTGGGCAGGGGTTCCCCCTCACTGTGTTCTGTCAGTCGTAGTACCCACCAGATGTCGACTGGAGTGGGTCTCGGCTGAGTTGGTCGTCTGTGTGAGCTGGTGCAGAAGGCGGGCAGTGCAGGCCTAGGTTCTCTCCAGGGAGTCTTAGGTCCCAGGCCCTGGTGGTGAGCGAAATCCAGAAATGCCTGACGACTGTGAGGGTGGTGGGAGCAATGCAAGCGCACAGTTATGTGCTGAGGGTGGTGGCAGGAGCCATGCCATCTGCTCAGCTTGATCCTGGTGGCTTCAGTCTATGCCCCTGCACAAAACCACACTCGACTGGTCACGTCCTGTTCTCTGAGGGCAGATTCCAAGTCTCCCAGTTCTAGAGTGCTGCGCCTCATGCTCCCTTCTGCATCATACCATATCCCATGTCCCCACAGCACAGAGCTCTCGGGATTTGTGTCAGAGTCACTTTCCTGAGCCAGGACTGTCTGCAGAGGCAGCCTTGGAATGCCGCAGGGTTTCAGAGGGTCTCTGCCCTCCTGAGCAGTACGTGGAAGGGGCGTTCCCCTCCCTGGCCGTGGTGCTGGGCCACAGGCGTTGGAGCACTGTTTCTCTTGCTGCACTTTTGTCCAGGTCTCCATCCTTCTGCTGTTGAATTGCAGTGTTCTCTCGCGGCCACTCACCTCAACATGCAGCTACACACCTGTGCTTTGGTTCTATCCTGTAGAGGAGCCTGAGAGTGTTGAGGGCCTCTATTCCACCATCCCTTCCTCACTAAATATTCCTTGAGTGAATAAATGATGAATTACCCTTGAAAAGTTACATTTTCTTTAGTGTTTTTTTATACCAGTAGGTTCTATTTTTGTTTCAGTTGTGGTAAAATATCTATAACATAAAACTATTGTAGCCTTCTTTTTTGCAGTGCTGAGGATGGAACCCAGGGCCTCCTGCATACCAGGCAAGCACTCTACCATTGAGCTACATCGCCAGATCTAACCTTTTTGGGGGGAGGAGGGTACTAGGGATTGAGGGGAATTCTACCTCTGAGCTATACACCAACCCTTTTTTTAAATTTTGAAACAGTGTCTTGCTAAGTTGCTGAGGGCCTTGGTAAGTTGCTGATGCTGGCCTTGAACCTGTGATCCTCCTGTCTCAGCCTCCCAAGTACTGGGATTATAGGCCTGTGCTACCACGCCTGGCTGACCTTAACTATTTTTAAGTGTATAGTTCAGTGTTATTAGTACATTCATACTGCTTTGCAGCTATCACCACCATCCGTTCCAGAACTTTTTTTTAAGAGAAGGCTGTAAATAAAACATTGTTAAGGTTTCATCTGTTATTCAAGCAGTGTTTTTAAGTGGAAAAATTGCCTTCATTGCTTTAAATATTTGGGATGTAATAACTTGAAAAAGTACCAGTTGATTACTAAATGCCCTTCTCTCTTTTGTGCCCTAGTGGAATGAAACAGTGGAGCTTTTCCGTGCCCGGATGCCATTGCGGAAGCATCGCTGTCGTTTCAAGAGCTATGAGCATTGCTTCACGGCCGCCGAAGCTGTGGACTGGCTGCATGAGCTGCTTAGGTGCAGTCAGAACTTTGGCCCTGAAGTGACTCGAAAACAAACGGTCCAGCTGCTAAAAAAATTCCTGAAGAATCATGTTATTGAAGACATTAAGGGAAAATGGGGTCAGGAAGATTTTGAAGACAACCGTCACTTATACAGGTAATGGCAACATATAAACCCTGAAGGGAAGGATACAGGGAGGACGAATAGATCTGGTCACAGTCCCTTGAAACTCTTGACGTGAAGGAATTTACCTTGTCCATTGAAGCGGTTATTTGTGAGGCACTAAGGGGAGAACTGAATGTGTTGTTACTGTAAAACTGATTGCAATTTCTCTTGGCCCCCAGGGCACTCCAGAGCAGTCTTCTGTTGCAATGACTTTTCAGTAAGCAAAATCCATCATGCCTTTTGCTCACCTGGGAGGATGGTCGCCTGGAGGATGGTACTTCTCCTAGAGAGTTTGAAAGGATGAAAGTAGCTCTGTGTTCAGATTTGCTGAGCATCGAGAATAGGTGTATTTGGGGAGTTGGCGGCAGAATGCATCTGATCTTTAAACAGCTGAGGGCCCATATAAAGAACTGTGCTAGAATTCCCTAGTTTCTCAGATTAAGTCTGACAACGCAAATCTGCTTTTCTTCAAACTCTTTTTATTCACATTTTAGTGCTATTTTATGATGTGGATACTTGCCAGATAATCCAAGAGAAAATGGAGATCTCTTTCCTTATACTTCTTGAGTACTACACACTAGACTGTTTTACTGCTGGAATTATAGGGTACTTACCTAAGATTACTGTCAAGGGAGAAGACTAATGAGGAACGAAGTCACGCAAGTCCAGAAGAGGAACTGTTGAGTTATCTGCAGAGAGGCCGATCAAAGTGCTAAGAACCTGAGAGGGATTAAAAGAAGAAATGGAGAATACGGACTCTTAGTATTGGCTTTCTTTTACTCCAGCAGAAAAAAGAGGAATACCATTATAACACCTGTTGTGAGCCTGTTTCACTGGGACACATAGCTTTGAGCAGAGAAAACCTGGCTTTCTCATACTTGAACCAGGTCTTTGTCTTCCTCTTGGACTAGCTGCTGAGAAAGGCAGAGCAGAGTGAGGGTGGGCCAAGAACAGATATTGCTGTACATTTCGAGTCAAACTTCCTTAGGGATTTTCATCAGTAGTCTCCAGGGTCCAGATATCAAGGTTGTCATCTGGGTAGTTAGTTGTCTCTCCATTTGGTGGTTATTTCTGACTTTGATAGTTCAACTTTTAATTAGGATCCTGGATGACCTGAGCCTGTTCTGGGACCTTGTGCTTATTTGCATCAGGTAGTGGAAATTCTATCCCTGGTTCCACACGCTACACTTCATTGGGAATTCTTAAGTGATGGTTCTCTTGGGAAACTAATTGCTTATACCCCACTAAGATTTACCCAGAGCACTTCTGAAAGATTTCTCTGGATGAGTAATTTCCAATTTATTCTATTGTGACCTTAAATTTGTTACCTCCCATTGAGTCTCACAAGACTTTGTTAGTCCCCAAGAAGAAAGTAAAGTAGGAGCATATTCTAGGAGCTCACCACCCAGCACTGGCTGCCAGAATGTTTCATTTCAATATTAAGACTTAATCATGTATCCCCTTTTTAAAAAATAGAGTATACAGGGCAGATTGTGTTCCTCCATTAAATATAGAAAGCTCTGGGTATCCATGGGAGATTGGGTCCAGGACTTCTTCTAGGTCCAAAAATCTATAGATGCTCAAGTTTCTTATATAAAACAGCGTAGGATTTGTATATATAACCTATGTTATCCTCCCCTATGTCTCTAGATTACTTATAATATCTAATACAATGCAAGTGCTATGCACATAGTTGTTATACTGCATTGTTTAGAGAATAATAACAAGAAAATAAGTGTACATGTTCAGCACAGATGCCACCATCCTAGGGAAGCTACATAGTACATGACTGAGAGTTGAGGCAGACAGTGCTCAAACAATAAGCACTGGAGAGAGAGGGCCTGTGAAATGGCAGGAGGCTGTAACAGGGCATGTCTATAAATCACTTCATTCATATGGATTCGTTTTGGTACTTGGTGCCGGGCACATTCAGATTTCACTTTTTGTAACTTTCTGGATTTTTTTTTTTTTTATTTTGCGGTACCGGGGATTGAACCCAGGGGCGTTCTACCTCCGCGCTACACACCCCCAGCCCTATTTTTTTATACTTTATTTTGAAACCGGGTCTCATGAAGTTGCAGAGGGCCTCATTAGGTAGAGAGAGAGAGAGAGAAAGAGAGAGAGAGAGAGAGAGCTGAGGCTGGCCGTGAACCCAGATCCTCCAGTCTCCGCCTCCCAAAGTACTGGGATTACAAGCGTGCGCCACCATGCCCAGCTTGGAATTTTTTTTAAAAAGAGGGGATCTTGCTGTATTGTTCAGGCTAGCCTTGAATTCCTAGGCTCAAGAGATCCTCCTGCCTCAGCTTCCTGAGTAGCTGGGACTATAGATGTGTACCACTGTGCTGGCCTGAAATTTTTTTCTCAATTATTTTTGATGCATGGTTGATTGACTCTGAGGTCACAAAACCCATGGACACAGAGGGCCAACTATAATGATTTTTCCTCTAGTTTGTCTAATAGAATACTTGCGAGTCATAAAGGCGGCAGTATATTCTTTCATTATTTTCCAACTGAAAATTCATTACAGCTTTTTATTTTCCTGAGTAGAAGTTTTGTAAGGTAACCACTGACTTTTATCAATTATCTAGATTACTCAGCGATGAAATCTGTTTAGATATGTAAATCATTTGTGGAGGTGCCCGTGCCTTGAATTGGGAGTGAGCTAATGAGTGTGCAGCCAGCTGTCACACACGTGCAGGCTTCCGTGACTGGCACTCGGGAGCGTGACCATTACGTGCCAGTGCTCTGGAAGGACTGTGTTGTGCTGCCTCACCTGCTGTGTCTCCAGCTATTTTCCATAGGTGAAGTGTGCTACTGCCAAGTTATCATGAGGGTAGAGGAGGTGAGTTGAGCTAGCGGCAGGTTGGATTTGAAAATAGATGGAAAGTTGGTGAGGTAGCAGAGTTCCAGAACATACTTCTAAAGATCAAGCTTTATGGAAGAGGAGCCTTTGTAAGTAGTACTGAGAATGCTGGGAAGGGCAGTGGCGAGGAATTCTTGCTGGGAAGAAAGAAACTAATATTATGTACTGACGCACATAATGCGGCAGTTGCCTCAACACCTGTAGATGTAGGTGATAACATCTTAATTTTGAAGATTAGGAAATTAATAAAGCTAAAGATACTAACTTGTCCAAAGTCATCCAGTTAGTAGTCTCCATCTGAACTGAGGTCTCTGAAGCCTATGTCCTTGTGGTATATGCCAGGCTGTTTCCATTTCCATAAGCTGAGGTTGACTTAGCTTAACATAATTTAGAGATGGTTAAACACATAGAATAATAACCAAGAAACATTTGGTATAGCCAGCAGGTGTTTATATTCACAGAGTTCCTGTAATGCATTAAGTACTCTGTAATACATATTAAATGATAGGTTGTCTTTAAGAAGTTCTTCTCAAATAAAGGAGGTGGGGGAAATATAACCAACCTGCATACTTATAAATACATAGCAAGGGAGAGGTGGTATCCTGTGTCTATGGAGGTAGAAAAGTCTATGTGATATATATATATATATATATATATATATATATATATATGTATATATATACTCTGATTATTTATTTTTTGCAGTGCTGGGGATCTAACCAGGGCCTTGTGCATGCTAGGCCAGTGCTCTACCACTAAGCTACATCCCCAGCCCTTGATTCTATTTTTTTAAAGAGAGAAATTACATACATGTGTTAGATCATTTTATAAAAAAGATAAGTAAAGTCCTTATTTTGGAATGAATCAAAATTGTTTCTAGATTAAAAAGTGTATGTTGTCTTTCTTCTGTGAATGTGTTTAAATTTATTAGCCATAATATCATGTTTTTTTTTAAATTAAAGAGTTAAGTATGGAAAATAGAAGGGAAGAATGCTTTTTTTTGGTACTGGGGATTGAACCCAGGGTCATTCCACCTCCAAGCTACACCGCAGCCCTTTTTAAATTTATTTTGAAATGGGTCTTAATAAGTTGCTGAGGGCCTCATTAAATTGCTGAGGCTGACCTCAAACCTGTAATCCCTCTGTCTCAGCCTGCCAAGTACTGGGATTACGGGCATGTGCCACCATGCCCATCTATGAATTTAGTGTGTAAAAAAGGAAAGCAGGATGCTGTTATCCGAATGTCCATAATAAGAGGAAATGTTGCAGAGAAGTGCTCAGCACTATTTATTGAACCACTTCTTTGTTACCAACACCTATGCCTAGGAAGAGTTCTGCATTTGTTGCTAGTGAAGACAGTTTTAGATTTCACTAACAGGTGCTCATAGTTGAACCAGATGGCTGTTCTCTGTCTTTAACAAAATTTGAAGATTCTAGACTTCTGATGGAGAAGGAGAATCAGTTATACTACCTTGTAGTTTTATAAGAAATTTCATGGGGCTGGGGATGTAGCTCAGTCTTTGAATGCTTGCCTACCATGTGTGAAGCCCTAGGTGTGATTCCCCAGTACTGGGGGAAAAAAAAAAGAAAGAAAAATTTAAGTTTATGAGGCAAGTTCCACTTCCATGATATCATTTAATCTTTAAGACAACCCTAGGGGGTGGACAGCGTGGATGTTTTATCTGCAGAGGAACACCTTTTCTCTTTAAAATGTTTAAACACCAGGAATGTTCTGGTTAAAGAAATTTCATGCTTATCATTGTGTCTCTCCATCTCTGTATGTGAATAAATAATTATATGGTATTATTTAAACCCAATTTAATGGGTCCTATAAAAATGAAAGTGTACTGTGATGACTGTTTGTTTTGGACTATTTAATGAGAAAGTGTTTGGCCAGTTGTAGACCTTTAGCAGGACGAGTGCCTTGGTCTGGAGTCTGTGTCTGGCTCGTCACTTGCTCTTCTCTCTGATCCTAGCTCTGGTGGGCAGTTGTAACTGAGAAGGGTTCATGCTGTCACATAGGAATGCATGGGCTCAGCTATGCTCCCAGCCCTATTATTTATTCTTTATTTTGAAACAGGGTCTCACTAAGTTGTGGAGGGCCTCACTAAGTAGCTGAGGTTGGCTGCGAACCCGATCCTCAGGTCTCAGCCTTCCAAGTCCTGGGATTACAAGTGTGTACCACCACACCCGGCTCCTATTTTATTTTTTATTTAAAATAGGGTTTGGCTAAGTTACCATGTGCTGGCCTCAAACCTGTGATCCTCCTGTCTCTGCCTTCCAAGTACTGGGATTATAGGCCTATGCTACTGTGGCTGGCTTCTACTTCTCTTTTTCCTTCTTTGTTCTTTCCTCTCTTTATGGATTTTATTGATTTTATTCTTATGTTCTTATGCCTCTCCTTTTTATTTTTTTCTCTTTTTCTATTCCTTTTTTCTCAGATTTTTTTCTAGCCTACTTCCAAAATATTAATTTAAATTTTAACTAAAGTTTGCTATGTAGTTATTGTCAGGTTTATTGAATAATGTTACTCTTGTAATTTTTAACTCAAAAAGTAGAGGAATCATACTACCCAGTTAAAGACAAAAAAGTGAAGACTATGGTATATGTTGAACATCCTTAATCAGAAAATCTGAAATGTTCTTAAATCCAGAAATTTTCTGAGCATCACATTGAAAGTTTTTGAGCACCCATGTGATGCTCAAAAAGTTTTGTAACCCTACTGCAGTGTGTATTCCTGTAGTCCCAGCTACTCAGGAGGCCGAGTAAGGAGGATCAATCGAGGCCAGAACTTTTGGGCCAGCCTGGGCAACAGAACAAGACCACATCTCAAAAAAACAAAAGGTTGGATTTCAGAGATCTGAAACACTCTGGTCCCAAGCATTGGGAGAAGAGTTACTCAACCTGTATTAGTGAAGGGATAGACACATAGATCAATAGAGCAGATTAGAAGTCCAAAAACAGGCAAACAGGCATACACAAATATGGCCAATTGATTTTTGACAAAGGTATAAAAATTTAATGGAAAAAGCTTAGTCTTTTCAGCAAATGATTTTGGAATGGTTGACTATCAATCTATCTAAATGCAAAAAAAAAAAGAGTCTCAACCTAAACTGCATAATCTGTACAACAGTGAATTCAAAGGGGACCACAGATTTAATTGTAAAGCTATACTGTTTTTTAGAAAAAGGAGAAAATCTTTATGTCCTGAAATTAAGCAGAGTTAAAACATGACACCAAAAACACCAATTATAAAGAAAAGACATTATAAATTGGACTTCATTATGATGAAAAATTTTTGCTGTGAGACACTATTAAGAGGATGAGAAGACAGACTATAGACTGAGAAAATATTTGCAAACCACATATGTGACAATGGACAGGTATCAAGAATATATAAACTAGCCGGGTGTGGTGGCGCACGCTTGTAATCCCAGTACTTTGGGAGGCGGAGACCGGAGGATCCGGGTTCGCGGCCAGCCTCAGCTCTCACTCTCTCTCTGTCTCTCTGTCTCTCTCTCTCTCTCTCCTTAGTGAGGCCCTCCACAACTTCGTGAGACCCGGTTTCAAAATAAAGCATAAAAAATAGGGCCGGGGGCGTAGCG
>PVJS01061683.1:0-10924 GCA_004027185.1 Glis glis | reverse complement strand
TAAGAAAGCATCAGAAAGAAACTCTGAATGAAATGAAGGAGTCAATAAATGAATTAAAGACTGCAATAGAAACCAACTCTCACAGGCTTGACCACATAGAACAAAGGGTATCACTCCTGGAAGACAGTTCATTCAAAATTGAAATCACAGTCAATGATATTCAGAAGATATTACAACATACCCTGACCATCCAAGAAATACAGAACAATACAAGATGTCCTAATCTAAGGATAAAAGGCATTGAAGATTTAGAAGCTGAGATTGAGGGTATCAGAAACCTCTTCAAAGAAATCATTTCATAGAATTATCCAAACAGAAAAAGATTTGGACATTCACATACAGGAGACATATAGAACACCATTAAGATTGGACCTAAGAAGGACCTACCCATGCCATGTAATAATTAAAATGACTAACATAGAGGCCATAGAAAGAATTCTACAAGCAGCAAAAAAAAAAAAAAAAAACAAAAAAACAGGTGATGTACAGGGGCAAAACAATAAAAAATTAATCCAGACTTCTCAATCCAAGTCAGGAATGTCAGGATGGATTGGTATGAAGTACTCCCAACCCTAGAAGAAAACTTCCAACCAAGACTGATGTATCTAGCAAAACTATCATTTAAAATTGATGGAGAAATAAAAATGTTCCATGATAAGCAAGCACTTAAAGAATTCATGAGGACCAAGCCCACACTAGAGAAAATCCTAAAAGAAATAAATCACAAAGAAGGAAAAACAAGCAATTTTCAGAATCACAGGAGAGGTGAACTCCACCAGGTAGGCAACTATACAAGGAGATTTGTCACTACAGCAAACAGAAAATAGAACTCAAAATGAGAGGAAACAAAAATCATATCTCAATAATAACACTGAATGTAAGAGGGCTCAACTCCCCAATTAAAAGGCAGAGACTGGCAATGTGGATTAAAAAGCATAATTTAACTATATGCTGCTTACAACTCACCTTCTAAATAAAGATACTCATAAGCTAAAGGTGAAATGAATGCAAAAGATATACCATGCATGCGGAGATGGAAAACAAGCAGGGGTAGCAATGTTTATATCTGACAAAACAGACTTTAAGCTAAAACACATCAGAAAAGACAAAGTGGGACACTTCTTATTAATAAAAAGAACAATCCAACAAGAAGATATAATGATAGTAAACATGTATGCCCCAAATGTGGGTGCACCCACATTCATAAAACAAAGTTTTCAGGACATCAGGTTCCAAATAGACCCAAACACAATAATATTGGGAGACTTCAACACACCACTCAGGCCACTATATTGAATCTTTGGAGAAAAGATGAATAAAGATTATTCAGACCCCAAGAAAACAATAGACCCAATAGATATAATAGACACATACAGATGATTTAAACCAGCAACACCTGAATACACTTTCTTCTCAGATGCCCACGGAACATTCTCCAAAATAGACCGCATCCTGGATCACAAAGCAATCACCAGCAAATTGAGAAGATGTGATATAATTCCCTGCATCTTCTCAGATCACAATGGAATGAAACTGGAAATTAACAGCATGAAGACCAAAAGTAATCACATAAGTACATGGAGACTGAATGATAGACTTCTGAATGAGGACTGGATCAGAAAACAAATAAGGGGAGAAATAAAAATTTTCTTGAATTAAATGAAAATAGAGACACAACATACCAAAATCTATGGGGCACTCTGAAGGCAGTGTTAAGAGGAAAATTTATAGCACCGAGTGCCCATATAAGAAAAACAGAAAGCATACAAATAAACAACCCAATGACACACCTCAAGGATCATGAAAAACAGGAACATTTGAAGCTCAAACCCAGTAGAAAGCTGGAGATAACTAAAATCAGAGCAGATATTACGGAAATAGAGAATAAAAAATACAAAGAATGAACAAAACAAGATGATTCTTTGAAAAGACTAACAAGATTGAAAAAACAATACCTAACCTAATCAAAAGAAGGAGAGAATCAGCCCAAATTACCAAAATCAGAAATGAAAAAGGGGACATCACCACAGATAGTGGAGAAATCCAGAGGATCATCAGAAACAATTTTGAAAACTTATATTCCAAAAAAACTGGAAAACAAAGAAGAAATTGACTGATTTCTACACACATGCAACCTACCTAAATTGAACCAAGAGGATATAGAAAACCTGAATCAACCAATAATAAGCAGAGTTAGAAACAGAAATAAAAAAATCTGCTATCAAAGAAAAGCCCAGGCCCAGTTGGTTTTCCAGCCAAATTTTACAAATCCTTTACAGAACAACTACGTCCAATACTTCACAAGCTCTGCCTGAAATTGAAAGAGAGAATTCTTCCAAATTCCTTTTATGAGGCCTACATCACATTAATACCAAATCCAAATAAAGATACCTCAAGAAAAGAAAATTACAGACCAATATCATTGATGAACATACATGCAAAAATTCTAAATGAAATACACATTCAAAACCATATTGTGAAAATTATACACCATGACCAAGTTTGTTTCATCTCAGGAAAGCAAGTCTGGTTCAACATATGCAAAACAATACATGTTACTAACCACATAGTGAAATATAAAGAAGAATCACATGATTATTTCAATAGATGCTGAAAAAGCATTTGACAAAATTCAACACCTACCCATGTTAGGAACTCTACAGAAAATCGGAATAGAAGGAACATACCTCAACAACATTAAGTCAATATATAAGAAACCCAAAACCAACATCATATTGAATAGGGGGAAATTGCTGGAATTCCCCTTAAAATCAAGAACAAGAAAAGGATGCCCACTATCACCACTCCTTTTCAATATAAACCTTGAAAATCTTGCCAGGGCAATAAGACAAGAGAAGGCTAGGATTTAGGATTCAGATTTAGGAATATTTGGTAACAGGCAATAAGACTACAGCATTATTTGTTTCTATCCAGAGTTTCTAAGTATTTTTTATTGCTATTCATTACATTTTTTATGACTGTAGAAATAATGAATATTTTAACGAATGAGCTTTTATTACCAATCACTTTTATCTGGGTATGAATAAATTATTGTTTGTAGAATAAGCTTTTGGATATTGGGATCTGAGATGCTCTTCCAAATGAATAATGAAAATTTCTATGAAAAGAAAGAACAATTGGAATTACTTTAGAAATATTGCTCTCAAATTGAGCTCACTGGAAAAGAAACATGTAAAATAAATAAAATAATTCCTCTTGCAATAGAATAAAAGAAATCAAAAGGATAATACTTAGTAATAAATCAAAGACTTAAAGACCTTTACAATTTAAGTGACAAAACTACAAAAAAGTAATAGAGGTAGACATTAGAATGAGGCAATCCCTATGAAAATACCAAATTCTTTATTCACAGAACTAGAAAAAAAGGTCTTAAAATTCATGAGGAAGAACAAACGATCCATAACAAGCAAGCAATTCTGAACAATAAGAACCATGCTGGAGAAATAACAATACCTTGTCTCAAATTATACTGTAGATCTATCATAGCTAAAATAGCACAATATTGGCATAAAAACAGAATCTAGACTGATAGAATAGAGTAGAAGATACAGGCAAGTCTTCACACTTCAAAATCTCCTGATTTTGACAGAGCTGCCAAAAATATTGGTTGGAAAATTGACAATAAATGATGTTGGAAAAACTGTGTATATCCATATATGGAAGAATGAAATTAGATCACGTTTTTTCACCCAGCACTCAACTCAAAATCATCAAAGTCCCTGACATTAGACTAGATATTTTACAATTACAAGAAGAAAATATAGGACCTGTTTTCCAACATGTAGGAACTGCATGGAATTTCTCCTTCAAACCCCTAAAGCTCAGGAAATAAAATGAAGATTCAGTACATGAGATGGTATCGAATTAAAATGCTCCTTCACAGCAAAGGAAAAAATAAAGACACTGGAGAGAGAGCCTACATAATGGGATAAAATCTTTGCAAGCTAATC
Organism: Glis glis; assembly: GCA_004027185.1. Taxonomy (NCBI): domain Eukaryota; kingdom Metazoa; phylum Chordata; class Mammalia; order Rodentia; family Gliridae; genus Glis; species Glis glis. The sequence continues at coordinate 6,953 of PVJS01061683.1, read as the reverse complement.
CTCTGATACAGGATTAATATCTAGAATATATAAAGAGCTAATAAAAACAGAACAAAAAAGAAAAATCAAATAATGCAATAAATTTAGTCAGTTGAACCAATTATACACTTCTCAAAAGAAGACATACAAATGGCTAATAAATATATGATAAAAGTTTCAACATCATTAGCATTCAGGAAAATGCAAATAGAAAATACACTGAGATCTCACATAACTCCTGTTAAGATGTCAATCATGAAGAATATAAATAATTATAACTTCTGGGGAGGATGTGGGGAAAAACAACACTTACATACTATTGGGGGGCGCCTAATTAATATGACCACTGTGAAGATCAGTATTAATGCTCCTTGAAAAGCAAGGAATGGAGCCACCATATGACCCAGTAATATCCTCAGTATCTTTTCAAGAAAACTGAAGTTAGACTACTGTGGTGACACATGCATACCCATGTTTATAGCAACATAGGTGTTCATCAACTGATGAATGGATAAAAAGTGTGGTATACACACACAATGGAGTTTTATTCAGCCATAAAAAAACAAATTATGTAACTTGCAACAAAATGGATGGAAGTAGAGAACACCATGCTAAGTGAGACCAGCCAGATTCAGAAAATCAAGGGATATACATTTTATCTCATATGGGGAATCTAGTAAAGAGAAAATTGGAAAGGAAGGGGACTTCAATTTAGTGAGGAGAGAGATCAGTAGAAGAGTAGAGGGGTTTGGGGGAAGGAAAAGAGGAGAATATTGAGGCTTGAAGAAGAAAACAGATTATACTTCTCAGTTCTAGTTCTTCATACATCTAATAAATTTTTTTCTGGCATTCCATGAGTAATTTTAAAGAAGTAACATATTTTTTGTATATGCTAGCTAGAAATCAATTCATCTTGTTTTCAACAAGGTATTTGATTAAGATGTCTGTATTAAGAGATTTTAAAATAAAGACTTTCACATTCATTCCCCCCAAATATTTAAGTAGATGTTTTATCTATGTAATAAAAATAGTCCTGTATGGATATGGAAATTATGCAATAGTTGTTCAATAAATGAAGTGAAAGTAAAATTATTGTTTCATAAATTGATTTAATTAAATGTGAGTTATGAAATTTCCTGAAAATGACATTGCAGGAACATAGGATATAGTTATTTTTTAAGATCTTTGATGCTGTTCTAGAATTGTGTGTGTGTGTGTATGTGTGGTGACTAAGGGAGATACCATGTTACAATCTCTCTGAGATTTGGATCTTAATTGTCGTGAAAGCAAATTCTCAACAGGAGGTGAAAAATAACAGTAACTTGAATGAAACAATGAAAAATTTGAAACACGATGAAAGCAAAGCCAGAAGACAAAACAGAGGAAAGTAAGAAGCTCCAAATGCCTTACCTAAGTAACAGCAGCAGTGCCATCATGGCTGGACCAGGCTGGCTGCTACAGGCATTGGGGCTTCCCCACACTGCCAGTAGAGAAGCCAGAGACCTGTTGTAAGTTCAGCAACTGCAGATCAACAGAGATGAAAGCAAGCATGGGCTTGCTCTGCACTCAAAAGAGACCAAATTGCGGTGGTGACAGCGGCTGCAGTGGCTCCATCTTGGAACCACTTTACCGGCAGCTACCAGCATTGTGGCCTCCACACAAGACCAACAGAGACGCCAGCGACCTGTGAATCGAGCAACTGCAGAATAGCAGCAGTGAAGTCAAGGAGCAACTCGCTCCATGCACAACACAGACCCAAACTGCTGCATTGGCAGAAGTGGCAGCGGTGCCATCTTGGTCAGACTGTGCCAGTGGCTACCTGCATTGTGACTTCTGCAGGCCACCAACAAAGAAGCCAGGGACCTGTTGTAAAGCCAGCACTGCAGAGCATCAGAGAACAAAAGTGAGTAGCAGTTCGATCCATGCTCGGCAGTGTCCCCAGTGCCCAGCGGCCTGACCAGAACCCATGCCAGTGGCTGAGCCCACCCCCCTCTCTGTGGAAAATGTGGAGTTCTGTGTTTGCACAGAATTGGGTAATGAGCCTACCATTAACGAAAAGCCCAGGTCCTGATGGTTTCCCAGGTGAAATTTATAAAACCTTTATAGAAGAACTAATCACAACACTCCTCAACCAATTCCATGAAATAGAAAGAAACGGGACTCTCCCAAATACATTCTATGAAGCCAACATCACAATAATTCCCAAACCAAATAAAGACAGCTCAAGAAAACTACAGACCTATACCATTGATGAATTTAGATGCAAAACTTCTAAACAGAATACTAGCAATGTGCATTCAAAACCACATCACAAAAATCATACATCATGATCAAGTCGGGTTCATCCCAGGGATGCAAGGCTGGTTCATCATATGAAAAACAATCCATCTAATCCACCACATAATCAGAACTAAAGACAAAAATCACATGATCCTTTCAATAGACACTGAAAAAGCATTTGACAAAATCTAACACCCATTCATGATAAGAACATTGCAGAGAATCGGAAAATCATAAAGCCAATATCCAATAGGCCCTCAGCCAACATCATGTTGAATGGGGAAGAACTACAAGAGTTCCCCTTAAAAACAGGAACAGGACAAGGATGTCCACTATCACCACTCCTTTTCAATATAGTACTAGAGAATCTAGCCAGAGCAATAAGGCAAGAGAAGGAAATCAAAGGATTGCAAATAGGAAAAGAATAAATGAAACTCACTATTTGCACATAACATGATGTTATACTTAGAAAACCAACAAAATCAATGAAAAAGCTTATAGAACTGATCAACAAATTCAGCAAAGTGTCTGGATACAAAATCAATCTTAGATCTATATGCCAACCATAAATCCACTGAAAAAAAATCCAGAAATATTTTCCACTCATGACATCCCCCAAAACATAAAAATACTTGGGAATAAACCTAACCAAGGATTTAAAAGACCTCTACAAGGAAAATTATAAAACATTAAAAAAAGAAATTGAAGATCTTAGAAGATGGAAACACCTCCCATGCTCTTGGGTAGGCAGAATAAATATCACCAAAATGGTCATTCTTCCAAAAGTGATCTACAGATTCAATGCAATACCCATTCAATTACCAGAGTCATTCTTCACTGACGTAGAAAAATCGTTCCTTAAATTCATTTGGAACAACAAAAAAAACCCAGAATAGCCAAAGTAGTTCTCAGCAACAAGAACCATGCAAGAGGCATCACAATACCTGACTTCAAACTATACTACAAAGCCATAGTAATAAAAACAGCATGGTATTGACACAAAAGCAGACACATAGACCAATGGAGCAGAATAGAAGACTCAGAAACAAATCCACACACTTACAATCAATTGCTTTTTGAAAAAGGAGCCAAAAACATACACTGGAAAAAAGGATAGCTTCTTCAACAATTGGTGTTGGCAAAACTGGTTAACCATAAACAGAAAAATGGTAATAAACCCCACTTTTTCACCCTGCACAACAGTCAATTCAAGATGAGTCAAAGACATGTAAATTAGACCACAGACATTGCAGCTGCTTGAAGAGGGCATAGTTCCAACTCTTCAACACATAGGCACAGGCAAAAACTTCCTCAACAATACCCCAAAGGCAAAAGATGTTAAAAAGAGAATCAATATGTGGGATAGCATTAAACTGAAGAGCTTCTGCACAGCAAAGGAAACTATCAAAAACCTCAACAGAGAGCCTACAGAATGGGAGAAGATTTTTGCCACATATTCCTCTGACAGAGGACTAATATCTAGAATATACACAGAACTCAAGAAACTCACCAGAAAAAACACAAAGAACCCAATCAAACAATGGGCAAAAGAACTAAATAGGCACTTCACAAAAGAAGAAATACAAGTGGCCAATAAGTGTATGAAAAAATATTCAGCATCATTAGCATTCAGAGAGTTGCAAATGAAAACTACATTGAGATTTTCCCTAACCCCAATTAGAATGGCAATCATGAAAAACACAAACAATAACAAATGCTGGTGAGGATGTGGAGAAGTAGGAACCCTAATACACTGTTGGTGGGATTGAAAATTAGTGTAACCACTTTGGAAAACAGTGTGGAGGATCCTCAGAATATTAATGGAAACCAAATTACCAGACTAATGCATGCATATGTATGTTTATAGCTGTACAATTCACAATTGCCAAACTATGGAACCAGCCAAGATGCCCATCATCAGATGAATGGATTACAAAACTGTGAGATATGTACACAATGGAATTTTATGCAGCGATAAAGAGGAATAAAATTATGTTATTTTCAGGATAGTGGGTGGAATTAGAGAACATTCTGCTTAGATTAGTCAGTTACAAAAAGTGAAAAGTTGGATGCTGTCCTTAATATGTGGAAGCTAGGGAGAATGGGGCATAGGAGGCACTTCAGACAAAGATGGAGAAAACCTCAGGTGAGCAAAGAAGGAGAATTAACTGAGGGGTATGGGAGGGAGGAAGGGAGAAACACCCGAATGCACAGGATATACATATGCAAATATACCAAAGTCAACTAATATGCTGAGCATGAGAAAGAGGGAAGGGAATGGGGATGGGAATTGGGGGAGGGCTAATTGACCGTGGTGTGCATGTATACTTCTATCACCTTGAAAGCCATCAAAAATACATAAAAATAAATAAATGAATAAATAAGTAAATAAATATGAAACAAGAATTGTGTTTGTATGTATATAAATGCATATATATGCATTTATGAATATGTATATATATATGTGTATATATATGTATATATATACACACACACACACACACACACACATATATATATATATATATATATATATATATATATATATATATATAATGATTTCCATATCCACAAAAATATACGAGAAAGTTTATTTCACATGTAGGCCTTTCAACACTGATCATTTTCCGGTTACTAAACTGTTATTAACTATGAATTAATATTCTGTCCATTAACTAACTGAAAGATTTTCTGCCCTTTCAAAAATTTTTCATATTTATAAATTATTTTATAAATTTAATATGTATGTAAAATACAGAAAAATGCACAATCTTATATACTCAGTCAGATGAATGAAAAAAATAATTTTCTAAAACTCCAGGATTTCTCTCATTTACCAATCCAGTTACTACACTCTCCCCTGAAGGTAAATAGTCTCCTAACTTCAAAAACTACATATAATTTTTTGATTGTTTGACTCATGTAATTAATTATTCCATGTGCATATATCTTTTTTTCCACTGAATATCAAGTTTCTGAGATTCATGCATATTTTCTATGTAGTTGTTTTTCATGTGATACTTAGAGTTTCATCATTTGAAATGTGCCACATTTTACTTATTATTATTATTATTTTTTTTTTTTGCGGTACCAGGGATTGAACACAGGTGTGGTCTACCTCCGTGCTACACTCCCGGGCCTATTTTTTATACTTTATTTTGAAACTGGGTCTCACGAAGTTGTGGAGGGCCTCACTAAGGAGAGAGAGAGAGAAAGAGAGAGAGAGAGAGACAGGGAGAGAGAGACAGAGAGCTCAGGCTGGCCACAAACCCGGATGCTCCAGTCTCCGCCTCCCAAAGTACTGGGATTACAATCATGTCCCACCACGCTCGGCTTTTATTATTTTAATATACATGGACATCATGTTCTGCTATGGATTGGATGTGTTCCACAAAGAACCATGTGTTAATGGCTTGGTCCTGAGCCCAAGGTGATATTAGGAAGTGGAGGAACTGTTAAGAAGTGTGGCCTCATGGGATGAAGTTAGGTCACCATAGGCATGCCCCTGAGGAAGATAAGAGGGCCCTGGTCCTTTCTTCTTCCTCCCTTTTCTTCCCAGCTGTCTTGAACTGAGCAGTGTTGCTCCACCACACAGTCCCCACCATGATGTATTGCCTTTCCATAGGCCCCAAAACCACTGGGCCAAGTGACCACCACTGAAACCATGATCCCAAATCAACCTTTACTCTTTTTCACTTCATTCTCTCATGTATTAGTTTACAGTAATTGAAACCTGAAAAAAACAGATTGTTTCCACTTGATGACTGTTTTGAAATGTGCTACCATTGAAAGTTTATGATTGTAAATTTACTGTATTTGTTTTTGCATTTCTTTTTTTTTTGTGGTACTGGCGATTTTACCCAGGGGAATTCTACCTCCTAGATACATCCCCAGCTCTATTTTTTATTTTTTATTTTGAATCAGGGTCTTACTAAGTTGGGGAGGGACTCCCTAAGTAAGTAAGGAGGCTGACCGCAAACCTGTGATCATCCTGTCTCAGCCTCCCAAGTACTGGGATTATAAGAATGTGCCACCACCTCCAGCTTATTTTGAATTTCTTACACTACTTTTATGTTTTAAAATTTTCCTCCATTTTAAAATTATAAAAATATTCAGTTATATTTTTCTAGTTATTAAAAGTATTTCATCTTAAATATTAAACTATTAAACTTACATTATATAGATTTTGTGGTTAATATGTTAAGAACATAATTATGTTTCTGGGATGGGAATTGAACCTGAGGGAACACTATCACTGTGCTATATCCCCTAACATTTTTTTGTTTTTAACATTGGGACTTAGTCTCACTGAATTGCCCTTGATTTTATGGAACTTGCCATCCTCCTTCCACAGCTTTCCCAGTCACTGGGATCACAAGTGTGCACCAACTATGCCCAGCTAAATAGAAGTATATTTTGTTGGGCCAAATTTTGTTGATGCTAGGAAAAATGTATCTGGTTACACAATGATTTTCGAGAGACTCACAACTTTGAAAGATACTAAAAACAATGTCAGAAGAACACAGGTCACATTTACTTAGTCATTATGTAACAATCAAATATCTGAAAGCTATAACTTCAGCATCCTTGGACATGAGTGATGCTGAGTAAAATGTTTAAGACCTATCACAGGTACTGGTGTTCATTCTTCATGTGTTTACTTACACTGTACTTTCTTCATCTACCCTTAGTCT